>PVJH01013255.1:0-61191 GCA_004026705.1 Nesogale talazaci
TAGTTGGAGAATGAATAATTCTCTATTGCAAAAGGAATGTGTGCTGGCCCAGATCAGAGAGGAAATTAAAAAATTTCTAGAAACCAATGAGAATGAAAGCACGACATACCAAAACTTATGGGACACAGCAAAGGCAGTCTTAAGAGGAAGTTTCATTGCAATACAGGCACACCTGAAAAAGGAAGAGCGTCTCATAACTAATACGTTGACACAGAATTTACAACAACTAGAGCAGAGTCAGTAGGATAATCCCACTAATAGCAAAAGAAAAGAAATAATAAAAATCAGGGCTGAGATTCAAGAGAGGGAAAATAAGAAAACAATGGAAAAAATTAACGCTGCTAAAAGTTGGTTCTTTGAAAGAATTAACAAAATTGATAAACCATTGGCAGACTTAACCAAAGAAAGGAGAGAGAAAATTGCAATAGCAAGAATAAGGGATGAAAGAAGGGATATCACAACTGATCCTAATGAAATAAAAAGAATAGTCACTCAGTACTACAAAGATCTTTTCTCCAATGAACTCAACAACTTGGAAGACATGGACAAATTCTTGGAAAAGCAATCTCTTCCTAGATTGTCTCCAATGGACGTCAAGAATCTTAACAGACCAATAACAATAGAAGAAATAGACAAGGCTATCAAGTGACTACCAGCAAAGAAATCACCTGGACCAGATGACTACACAGGAGAATTCTACCAAGTATTCAGGGAAGAATTGACACCAACCCTACACAAGCTCTTCCAAAGCATAGAAAAAGATGGCAAACTCCCAAACTCCTTCTATGAAGCCAGTATAACACTGATACCCACTAAGTCTTTGTAAGTCTTTTAGTCATGAATTCTGCCTAGTATTGCTATATCGCAATGACTTTATGAAGATTTTGATTTGAGGGTCCTTTTAACTGACTTGTGATTTGAACTGAGAAGTCAACACAAAAATTTTTACACTAACAGAAAGCAGAATGTTTAGGGAAGTTAATGTTAAGAAATATTATACACTATGAAAAAATTAGATAGCAATTGGAAATGTGTGGTAAATTTATTTTAAAGAATGCATTCTTTGTATAAATATTTCAGAAATGCATTTATACAAGCAAGGCAGAAATACAGATATATCAAGGAAATATTCATAGGGTTTTTTTTTTACATACCCTCATTTCATATATATGCAACCAAGATTTCGGTCAGGAGTCCTGCTAGTAGAGTAGGCTAATGGTTCAAAAGAGTAGGTTAGCGGTTCAAATTCACCAGGCATTGTGTAGGAGAAAGAAGAGACTGAATGTTCTCCAAGAGTCGCTGCCTAGGAAACCCCAAGGAGCTGTTGTACTCTGCCCTACAGAGCTCCAGTGTGTCTGGATTGAATCGATGTCAGTAGATTTAGGGTGTTCTGTTTGTTTGTTTGCTTTTAAGGGTCTTTTGATGATTTCCTCAACATGGCATAGGCAAGCATGTAAAAATAGTATATAATTGGTAGAGAAATAGTATTACTGGTATCAATGATGTACCGATTCACTAGTCAATAATCTGATAAAACATATTTAAGTTGATTTGTTGTCTTATTTGGTTAGGTGGTGTAGTAAATTGAAATGACTTAATTTGCCTCTTCTACTTATGTCTGTGTAAATCCTACCAAATTATTGGATGGGCCCATGCAAATAGGACATGACAGCCCTAAGAGAGAGGATCGACTGTTGTAGTTGCTACTCCCATGGCTATAAGGATAAACTGGAACAGCAAGAGCCCTAGGACAAAGAGCTACCAGATCTCAATCTGAAGTGGGGGAGGTTAAGATGAGAGCCACTAGAGGTTGTGGCACGTAGGGATTACGGGACATAGGCAAGGAGACCAATGCTCATGGGAGTAACAGTCAAATCAATGATCACATTTGGCAAATCAAACAAATTATTACATTTGGCAAATCTGCTTCACCAGATCTCTTCAAAGTGTTAAAATGCAAAGATACCATGTCTCACATGTACCTGAGGTCACATGCACGCAAAAGCGGAACAAAGAACAGAGATCATTGAAAAAACATAAATTATGTTGTTGGTGAAGAATATTGAGTATATCGTGGAGTGCTAGAAAACGAGTAAGTTTGTCTTTGACGAAGTACAGCCAGAAAGTTCCCTAGAAGGCAGAACCTAAGACTTTATCTTACATGCTTTGGAGGTATTGTCAGAAGGGGCCAATCCTGGGAGAAAGACATATGCTTATTCAAGTAGAGGGTCAACAACAAAGAGAAAGACCCTCAAGGAGATGGATTTCCAGTGTCCTTTCAGTGGGATGATTACGTAGGCATGATTACGAGGAGGATACAGAGCCCTGCGCTCTGCTGCACAGTCTCTCTGAGTCAGAACCAGCAGGAGGCCTCCCAGAACGATCAACAAGCACACACCTCTCACTTTCTGATGCTTCTGATCTTGAACAACTTACCAGCACTTACTATAGTCAAACAGTCCAGCATGGACTTTGATACTCTAAAGGTGAAATGTGCTTAGTCACTTGGGCTAAATTTATGATTTTCCAACATTTTTAGGAATATAATACTTACACATATTGTGTACAGACAGGTTTGTACAGACAGGTACACTTATAGAGTTATAGAGAAGGATGAACAGTAAGCAGAGCTAGAGCATAAACAAAAACGTTTTCCTAAATCTTCCATATTATGCAAAGATTATGTGAATTTTATGTTGATTGGCAGTACCGTCAGTTCTAAATTTACCTAAAAGTTATATGGTAAATCTTTTTGTCATTTCAAGGCTTGCTTCTTTGCTATTATAGAATTTTAGCAAAATTTTGAAGGTGTACTTATTTTGCTAAACAAGGAGTCAGGTAAACTACTTGGCATACATCTGGGGAAGGAAGTCTCATCTTATACTTGCAAAATGGATCTACATTAGTTCTCCAATTAAAAGTAGTGTTATTTCTTCAAAATATGTCTCAAAATGGTCAAGAGAAATGGCAATCAATCGAAACAATTCATTATGAAGTCGTTGTACCTATCATTCAGAATTTAATCAGGAAAACAGAAACCATAGCAGTTATTTTAACAGATAATTAAAAAGGGAATTGGTTAAGTAGGTGAACAAATGGACTCAAAAAGTACAAAAGAAACTTTGTGTTATCACAGAGTCAATAATAAAGGCAGGAACTGAAGTAACAAAGAAAGAGAGTAGTTGGGATTCCTAGGATATGGGTTTTAAGAGAAAGGGTCCTGTGGATCTGGACTCAGATCTCTTAGGAGTGCAGTCCTGCTGTGTTAGGCAAAGTCCACTGGAGAAACAAGTGCAGTGACATTCACATGCGTAAGGAAGAGCTTTATATCAAGAAGTAATTGTACATCAGGAAAACATCCCGGCCCAGTTCAACTCAAACCCACAAGTCTGATACTAGTTCACAAATCCTTCTTCATACTCATGAAGTCACATGCAATCATACAGGATGCAGGAATATCATAGCCTGGTGGGGGGAAAATCTGTGGAGTCAGTGGCATTGGACACACCTCCAGGACTCTGGGAAGTCTCAGAGCGGTTGACCAGCAGGAAAGTGAGGGCAGGGGCCATAGAGAGTGGGGCTCCCAGAGCCCTCCCGATGGAAGACCTCACCCATAATGAGGCATCATCAGGCTGTGTCCTGATTGAAGGCTAGACTCCACCTTTTATATATCTTCAAGTTAACAAAATTATGTAACTACCACACATGGTTTTGGAGTGTGAGAAATGTTTGGAAACTGGTGGCAAGTTTGCTAATGGGGTCAGAGCTGCTACTGAGGTGAAACTAATAAGCATAAAAAGAAGAGAAGCAAAGGCCAAAAAGCAGCAACAAGACACATTGTTGTGGAGGTGACTAAAAATGAAATTCCCATAGCATTTATTTGTACTTATGTAGACTTGTATGGAGACCAAGAGGCAATTGTTCAAACAGAATATGGTATATGTGGCTCTAAATCAGAAAAGGTGTGTCTCAGGCCTATATCTTCCCACTGTACTTCTTCAATCTCTGAGCTGAGCAAATAATCTGAGAAGTTGAAATAAATGAAGGAGAAAGAGGCATAAAAATTGAAGGGAAGTTCATTTAACAACTTGAGATAGTCAGATGATAAAACTCATAGCGAGCTTCTAGTTTGGAGCAGAATTGCCACCACAGGGTTTCCAAGGCAGTAGTCTTTACAGATAAAACAGCTATATCTTTTCCCACAGACTGGCTATTGGGTTTGGAGCAACAACTTTGAGATTAACAGCTAACCACTAACAACTATTCCTTGCTTCTTTTGTCTTTCAGTCTCCGACTTGCAGAGTTTCCCAGGAGTTTGGCAGGTAAAGCAAAAATGTAGTCTTTGAAAAAAGGTGCATTAGCAAATGTGCTGAAGACAGCTTATGATGTCTTGCTATCAAAAGATATAGCATCTGGGGTCTTAAAGGCTTGAAGGTAAACAAGCAGTCATCTAGCTCAGGAGCAATAAACCCCATATGGAAGAAGCATATCAGCCTGTGTGATCACAAGGTGTCGAAGGGCTCAGATATAAGGCATCAACGAGAAAAAATATTATTATTATGAATGAGGGGGAGTTCGGAGTGGGGACCCAAAACCCATTTGTGTTCAACAGAACATACCCTTACAGAAGGGTTGAGGAGAGGAGATGAGTTAGTCAGGGTGCAGTATAACAATGATGAAACATACAATTTTTCTCTAGTTCTTAAATGCTTCCTCCCCACACTATCATGATCCCAATTCTACCTAACAAATCGAGCTAGACAAGAGGATGCACACTGGTTTAGATAGGAACTGGAAACACAGGGAATCCAGGACAGATGGACCCTTCAGAGTCCCTTGAGAGTAGCGTGGTACCAGGAGGGTGGAGGGAAGGTGGAGTAGAAATGGGGAACAGATGAAAAGAATCTACATATAACCTACTCCCCGGGGGATGGGCAACAGAAAAGTGAATGATAGAAGACATCGGACAGTGTAAGATATGACAAAATGATAATAATTTATAAATTATCAAGGGTTCTTGAGGGGGTTGGGTAGGGAGGGGGGGGAAAATGAGGAGCTGTGACTTAGGGCTCAAATAGAAAGGAAATGTTGTGAGAATGATAAGCACAACAAATGTACAAATGTGCTTGACACAGTGGATGGATTATGGATTGTGATACGAGTTGTATAAGCCCCAAATAAAATGATTTTTTAAAAATACCGTCTTTGTAAAGTTTCAACTTCAGTGTCACAGAGTGTAAAAGAGTTGGTTTGGAACTGAAATTAAATGGACTAATAATTGCATAGTCATTAAATTTTTAGTGTGATAACTTGCAGTTCAGAATTCGATATTCAGATTTAAGAAGCAAATTCATGGAAAAAATGTTAAATTCCACCATTGGATCATCTTTAAAAGAAATATAGTAGTTCTAGATTTACAGAATTTATTATCAGGTTTCTGAAGCATTGATATAGCTAAGTAAGAAATGATGTTCACAATGGATATGAAGATGGAGATAAAATCCAGAAATTCCTTAATCCATTCAACAAATATTTTTTGAGTGCTTAATATATGCCAGAGACAACGTGTTAGAAAATACTTTGGGGGTGAGATGGGGAGTTATAAATTCTGTGCTCAAGGGCCTTACATTTTAAAGGTAGAAACCAGGTGAGTAAAATTGGGTTGGGTTGGACACCATAAATATTATTAAGAAGAAGCAAGAAAGGGGAGATTGAGTTGATGACACTAGAATCCTAAGTAAGGCTGAGAAAATGTAGTGGAAGCCATGTCTGATCTTTTCTTACACAATGGAGGAGAATTCAATTCTACATCACCCCAACGTCTAATGCCACCAGGCAGAGGTCAAACCTAATGCTACCCTCCCACTTCCTTTGCCCTATTTTCACACCAACCATTCCTCCCAAGATAGTCTTCTTTTTGTGCTGGATTCCATAATTCATTACAATTCTTACACAGAATTCATAGATGGGCAATGCTCAAGATTATAGGGATTAATCTATTAGGGAAGTGAAAGGGTTATAAAATGTTGATGCAATTATTTTGTACCCAGCACCTTTTCTTAGCCATGCTGGCAGGTATGTGAGGGCCACTGGGTATAGTAGAACAACCAGAGAGCAAAAGTATGAAAATGTCTCAAATGTAACCAGACACCTAGAAGTAAGAAGTTACTGTGCTTGCAGGTCTGCAACCACAGTCTCAAGGGACAGCTGACTCAAATGACCTAACATGGTTGACTAAGATAATGTTCTACATGCTACTATGATAAATAGTGGCTATGGTCTTAAAGCTAGTAGGTGACCATATAAGGTGCAAATATTGGTCTCTCTACATCTGAAGCAAAGAAGAGTGAGCATTAAGAATGAATAACAAATACTCCAAAGAACTAATGTATCACATGAACTTCAGCCTCCTCCATCTCAGACAGAAGAAGGAGATGGTTACCCAGCTCCCACTGTCAGTCACTTGGAAAGGAATCACAATAGATGGTCCTGGAAAGAGTTGGAGAAAAATGTTGAGTAAAACTCAGAAAGAAACTAGTTATTGATCTATTGGTCTGAAAGAAACAGGTAAAATCTATGCCACTGTGGTCCTTAGTCACCTTTCACGCCTGAATTAGAGTCACTGCCATGGCTCAACATTTACTCAAACAATATACAGGACAATAGGGTGAAGATTAACACTAGAGAGATGTGCGCTCTTTTTCTGGGGGGGGCATCACTGCCATCTGGTGGCAGTGCGAGGCCCAGCCTTACTCCTGGAGAGCTGCTGCTGGATTTGAACTGCCAGCTCTGTGGGCCGCAGTCCCGCACTCAACGACTACACCACCAGGGCTCAGCCCCCGAGATGTGCACTCTTTAGAGACAAAAAGAGCAGCTTTTGCCAAGGAATAAAGCTCAGAAGCAGGAAGGGATAAGAAAGAAGGACCAATGGAAACAGTGAATACAGAGAGGGAGTAGCAAGAGTTCAGTATATCGTGGGCACTTCAATCATTTTTGTTAGACAAAATGTGTGTGCTGTTCAGTACAAAACCAATTTGTTCTGTAGCCATTCAAATCACAATAAAATGTTGAGAGGGAGAGAGGGAAAGGGAGGTCAGAATAGGCACATACACACAGACAGAGAGAATAAAGGAAGATAAACCATGAAGACAGTCGCATATGCAAGTTTAAGAAGAGTCATAAGGACTCAGCTACTCAAAGCTGACATAGAAAAGAAAGGATGGAGGACAAGCCAGGGAGACAGATGCATTCAAGAGTCTAGGAACAATGGTAAGGATTTGGCCACTAGAAACAAATAAATAAGGGAGGACAGAGCATAGTTTCTCTGCATGGTTCCCCTGAGAACCACACCCTGAAATCAGAATTTTCGCATCCTGAACTATGGAAAATACACGGTTCTTTAATGCCCCTCCCTTGTAATATCTCTGTTGCAGCAGCACTTCAAAGTAAGACAGTGACCGTCCTACAGTTTCTCACAGCATCCTTCTCTTTCCCTGTTGTCTTCTTCCCTTCATAACAGGGAGAAACAGAAGATCTTGAGGTCTCTGGTAGATACAGAGAAGACACCTAAGTTCCTGATAACTTTCACATTTCCACAAGATCTGGCTATCCTTTATTTCCTGCTCTTGTTTCCTGAGATTCGTGGCCATAAAATAGTCCCATCTGTTGTTATCTTTTATTTTTTTTTGTGGGCATCACTGCCTCTGGTGGTCGGGGTCGCTACCCAGTGCTGCTCCTGAGAGCCACCGCTGGATTTGAACCGCCAAGCCCCCGGGCTGCAATTCCACACTCAACCACTTATGCCACTGGGGCTCAGCCCCCATCTGTTGTTATCTTGATGGGTCTCTGTTGCAACGAAAGTTTTTGCACTCAATAATGTCAGTACTCCTTTAAGTCTCAACTATGTTCTAGCTACTGTGTTAGATTATAAATGCTATTCAAAGCAACAAGGGAAGATGAATAACACTGTTCTTATATTATAGATGAGGAAGCAGGGCTAGGTTAATTAGATAATTTCATCAAGGCCACATTGCGGAAAAAACTAGGCTATATGATTTCAAAGTCCATACTATATAAAGTATGTAAAGTTATTCAAGAACAAATTAGGATGTCATGCCTGCTCTAATTGACCCTGTGCAAACAGTTCAAAGCAATAATAGCAAGAACAAGGGGAAACCATGGGTGTCCACTACCCTGGACTTGGGGATGCTAGTTATGCTGCCTTTATCTCTTGACCTTTTAGTTTTTTCTTATAGTTGTTTTATCTATGATGTCCATGATTTTTTTTTTGGGGGGGGGTTCTACTTTGCTGAAGGAATAGGGAAAGACATGTCTATTACATCTTCCTACAATGGAAAGTCACCTCCTATGTAATTTTAACAAAATGAAAGAATTTCATCCAGCACAATAGGGTACAAAACATGTTGTTCTTATTTCTATGTAATATTTCATTTTGGATATCACATCACTTCTATTCAAAAAGGGCTTCTTCAGTATCCTCTCAGTATTTGCATAATACTCCTTTAAGTAGATGTACAATTCTGTCCTTAATCATTCTTTATTTAATGAAATTTTAGGCTGTTTCTTTTATAATACTGATTTTTTGTTGCCATATTTTAAATAAAAAGTACTATAGAATCACAGAAGCAAAAAAAAGTTAAAAAAAAAAGAATCACAGAAACTTATACAGTAACTGTATTTTTTGTTTCTTGTGATTGTGAAATATAAATTACAGGGTCCTTAAAAACAAATGCAGATCAAGCAGTTTCTCTTTATTTCCATTCATGCAATGCTGAGGAATATTCTGATACATTCTTAGGGTTCAAGTTGTCTGCCTGTGGGAGAAATTACTTGAGTCTCTGGATGAGTCTAGGGCCCTAACCTAGTCTGACCCGTCATGAAAAACCCTTGCTTGTTGAATTTTGTAGGGCTCACTGGACTAACATCTGTATATGACTCTGTGAGTGTGTGTGTGTGTGTGTGTGTGTGATAGAAAGTTTGAAGGAGATGATTTTTGTGCATGTGATATGTGCGTATCTTTCCCATGGCAGCAATTGTAGGCCCATGTTGGTATGCAAACACATGTAAGCAAACATTTTTCTGCCTCATTTAAAATATAGATGAATACCTCTTTCTTAAAAAATAGAAACATAAAAGAGTAAAAGTAACTTCTAAATATATTCTACATGTTGACATTCAGCAAGCTTCTGTGCAAAGACTAGAGGTTCTGGCAGACTTCTATTAAGAACAAGTTGTAGTGATTACAGCTTGTTGATCTCACTTCTTCAATAACAGGGACATACCAAAACTTACCAGTGTCAAGGGGTTCTCAGTTCTCATGGAAGGAAAGCTCCCTAATTTCTCCTTAATTGGACATGGCTCTAAGTTTGGTAAATCTGCACATCATTTGCTTGAAGCTGCATTTTCATGTAGAGTCACTTCTTCAGGGAATCCTAAAAAGATTAGTAAACATTATCACACCACATTACAGTAGCATGCTTACTCATCTGTCTTACTCATTTGACACCAAGTGCTCCCACCCCCACCCCAGGGCAAGGTTACGTTTGCTCTTTGTGTTCTAAGCACCTCACCTAGGGGCTGGCACACAGTATACTTTAAATAAATCCCAATTGGAAGAGATTTTGAAGACTATACGAGGGGTACCTGCCCCAAACCGATTTTTTTTTTCAAAACTATGTATTTAAATGTTTTTACAAATCAACCCTATCACCTTCAAAATACTCGCCATTGCACTTAAATACATTTGTCAAACCTGTGATTCCATTCTTGGAAACATTTTTCAAACTCATTTATTTGGATGACTGACAGCACTTCCCTTGTTTTTTTTCTTCACCTCTTCTGTGTCCTAAATTGCTGTCCTTGCATGGCCCTCTTCATTCACAGAAACAAGATGTCTCTCAAAGTGATATCAGGTGAGTCAGGTGCAAAGTGCAAGAGAGGCATGCTGCTTTTTGCCCAAAACCAGCACACTGAGATGGCTGCATGAGCAGTGGTTGCAAAACCAGTTCCTGGTGTGCCAACAATCAAGACTTTTTTAGTGGCATACTTTTATATAATCTTTTCAAAACCTCTAAATAGAAAGTTTGATTAACAGTCTAACCTGGTGGAATGAACTCCAAATGCACTATGAGTCGACGTTTTCATGAGTTCAGGAAGTTGACAGATGTCTAGAATGAGGTTTGTCATCAATCGACATTTCACTTTTTTTGAAATGAGAAAACTCATACATACATTTGAGTTTTTCCCATAGCGCTGTTTTGTATGCTGGGTTCAACAGCATGAAAGTTTCTGTGGCATTTTTTCCAAGCAGGAAAGAAAAAAGCCACAAGTGCACGCTGTTCTCTTAAATCAGCCATCACGAACAATGAGGTTGGAACGAAACTGCTTCCATAAAAAAATTAAAATTCACAGTGAGCAGAGAGAACCTTCCCAGGTGACACCACTGGGTGCGCTAACTCAGAGTGAGTAGCTTGATGTTTTCCTGGTGGGAAAAAAAAAAGCATATTCTGAAAGCTCTCTGCTCAGCACAATTCCATTTTGGGGAAGTGGGGGAGAGGAGTACCTGCCTCATATAATGCTGTTCATTGCTAGGGGAAGACTTTTTCTTATTTCTAGAACTATGTCATAATATGGGGAAACCACCACCAAACTCCTGGTATTCCTTAATGCCCTCCTTAAAACCTATGTTTTACATGGACATGCTTCTGATGCACAGAGCCTTCCCACGCCCAGCCTTGGGATGATTGGGTGAGTACAGCCATTTAATTGTGGGCTTTTCTTAGTAGCCCTCCCCAGCCCCACCCTCCCTTGAATTTCACTCTATAATTCACATCCCAACTTTAAGCTAATTATTTGCTCTATCTTGCTGCCTTTGTCGTATTTAACAATTTGCTTGGTATCCTCCTCCTTGGTTCCTCTTGAAAACCCCCATTATCTCTTATTTTACAGTTGAAAGAACTGAGGTTGAAAAAAGTAAAACCTAGAGCCAAATCTACCGCATAGGGGTTGAGTCCCTATCATATACAAAGAAGTTTTGGTCGCACATTGATCAGAGTGGCTGTTTATATCAAGGTCAGTAGGTTGAACATAGCGGCAACTGTGCAGAAAGATGTGGTCTTGCTTCCATAAAGATTCTGCGTTTGGTTTGGTTATGTCTACGTATTGAGAAAGGTACATATGAGCATTAGCACAAGCCTAGTATATTTTTCAACTTATGATTTAGTGACCTGCTCAAGGTCCCACAGCTAGCCACTGGAAAAGATAGAATTAAGAATAACTACTCCAGTGATATTAATACTTTTTTTCCTTCCTTTTTTTCTATTCTCTTTCCTTCTTTGAGCCTATATAATTTAAGAGTTAGATTTCGCTATGGCAACCATGGAACTTCATCACTCTTTGTAACTATAAAGGACATTTCTTTTATAAAAGCACCGATTTTTTTGGGGGGGGGTCTAAAAAAAACAAAAGCACCTATTTTATTTCTCTGGGGGATCCCCCTCTGGAGCCTTAGAGATGTCGTGGCTACAGTTCAGCTGCAATCTGATTGGTCGGTTTCGACCAACCAGCAGCTCTGCCGGAGAAAGAATGGGCTTTCTATGCTTGCCAACCCTTTCACTCTTGGAAACTCACAGGGGGTCTCTATGGGTCAACATTGATTCGATGGCAGTGAGTGGGGGGTTTGTTTTTTTTGGGTGGGGGGGTATCACTGCCCTCTGGTGGTCGTGGGAGCTACTCAGCCTTGCTCCTGGAGAACCACTGCTGCATTTGAACCGCCAAGCCTGTGGGCCGCAGTCCCACACTCAACCACCACGCCACCGGGGCTCAGCCCGGTTTTCTTTTTTTTAAGTCATCCTTCTCTCTACACTGTGAGGTCCCTATCACCCGTCTTCAGGAGTATGCTGGAAAACACCCTCTCCGGGTGAAAGAATGCCTGAGAGTTTGCTGATTTCCATGGTGTAAATATTCTTATTATAGCTTGTTTCAAGCTATTAATGATTAACAACCCGGTATCTAAAAATTCCTGAAAATGTTCCAGTCAGTTCTTCTAATCCAGATCAAAACGTGCTCCCACAAGCCACCCCTACACGCTCTTCTCCCTGGACTCACCGTGGGAATGAATACCCTCTGAGAATTTTGGGGTCTATTGGGAGATATCCATTTTAGCCCTATGTAATAAACATGAGGGGGGCTTCAAAAATTTCAGGGGAAAATTTCATTACTTCTTAGTCCTATTTCCCATGAACTTTTTGACACCCCTTTTTATTGTAGGCACAAGATATGAGGGCAACTATAAGAGTCAGAAAACTCCTCCCAGAAGAGGTGACAGATATATTCAAATATAGGGAATGAGCAAAATTTCACGAAGACTACGAAGTAAGGAAGGATGGAGAAGAATGGTGAAAAGGAAACTGGCCCAATTATTAGAAATAATAGGATGCATGATTAGAGCAGGAAGCAGTTCCCTGAGTCTGGAGCTGTGTCCACGTCACCCTCCCGAACTCTGGTGTCAATATCTTCTGATGGACACCTGTATTGTGCTGTGCCTCAACCACCAAATTCAACATATGCCAAAATTTCCTCCTCTTGCCCAGCTTCCCCAACCTTGGCCCGGCCTGCCATTTTCACCATATCTCTCTGGTATAACTAGGTACAATTTTGAGATATTATTTCTAACTTATTTTTTATCTTGTACTTAGCGTTTTTTTTTCTTTGTCTCAAAGAGGTGATGTGCTAAGGCAAAAGGAGAGCATTCTCTTTTCTGGTCTTTTTGATTCACTCCCAAAGATTCCCCCTCCTTCTCATTTTTATGATTGAAATCATCACATTCATTAACTCATCTCACAGATCAATTACATCCAGCAGAATTGTACATTTTCCAAACATTCTTTTCTATATGGACCCCTTGACGCTGCCACCCCTTCACCCCGTCCCCACCTCAGTGTCCCTCCTCCCACCCAAATCCTTATTTCACTTGCTGACTATAGGTTAATTGGTCTTGGTAAGCCCCAGAGAGGGAATAGAGTCTCTTGGGAAAGTCAAAGTGTCTGAGGAAAACACAATGACAAGGAAAGCATTCTCTAAGAGGATAAATTCTCTTGGATTAGAAAAGTGGAGATCATTTCACCAGTGCCAGGGCAGTCGTAAGAAACCCTAAGATTTGTGAGTACCATAAGGGTTAGCAAGACTCTAGATAGATGGCTGAGGATGTACAAGGCTTAACAGGATGCTCCTAGGCCTAGAAAATCCTCTATAACCTTCATGAGGTGCTGGAGCAGGAGAGTCAAGCATGGGGACCAGATGTATAGGACACAGTCATCTCTGGTATAGATGCACTGTGCACCACTGTGTATAACAATAGATTGTAGCAATGGTATCTGTTAGTCTGGGTAGACTAGAGAAACAAATTCATGGACACTCATATGTGTATGGGAAAGAGTTTTATATGCAAGAATAATTGAATACTAAGAAAACATCCCAGCCCAGGCCAGATCAAGTCCATAAGTCTGATGTTAGCCCATATGTCTGATACTAATCTATAAAGTTCTCTTCAGATTCACCAGACATATGCAATGACAACAAATTCGCAATGATTACAGGCCAGTGGGTTGGAAGTCTTGTGGATACAGTGGCAATGTAAGCATCTCAGTGTTGGCCGGGGTCTCCATAGAGTTCCTTCAGCTTTGAAATGCTGACTGCCTCAGGGAAGCTTCACATGACTTCTCCTCAGGAGTGTCTTGCTGGGAGAGAGCCAAGAGAGAGTGTCACGCCCCTCCAAGAAGGAAATAAAGGAGTTCCCAGAATCTTCAGGAGAAAACTATACCCACCCAGAGACCTCAATGGCTATGACCCGATTGAGAGACCAGACTCCAATGCTCACTCTTAATCTGCTCAAGTCCCAAATTGACGCCAAATTATGTAACTCCCTTGGCATACACTGAAGATTATTGTGGTAGTTACATAATTTTGAGTCAACTTAAAATGTAGTGGTGAACTTTAACCTGTTAATCAGGTCATAGTTTGATGACCTCATTTGGAGGTGCCACTGAGACAAATGACTCTCCGCAGGTCACACTCTCCTTCTGCTTCATATTCCTGCTGGTGAGTCACTAAGAGTTCTGCTGGAGATCTGGGGAGTCCACTGCTTCCACTGCCATTGGATCCACAAGACTTTGCACCCACTGACCTGTGATCTTCCTGCATTTTGCATCATTGCTTGTGGCTGCATGAGTGTGAAGAGAGACTCCTGGGTTAGTATCAGACTTATGGATTTGATCTGGACTGGACTGTGAAGTTTTCCTGGCATACAACTACTTCTTGATATAAAGAACTGCCCATATATAACTGCCTCTGGACACTCTGGCCTACCACAATTATAGCCCAAAGGACCTCCCTTCTTTACTCATCATTATTAACCACCGTGTTGTATGGTACACATTCTTGGAATTTTGATCATGTCTAAGGGAGAGAGGGGAACATTTTTTTAAGAAGTAAAATACAAAGACCCTGAAACTGAAATAAAATTGCATACAGAGCTTGAGTCTGTTTAGCTTTGCAGTTATTCCTTGACCAATTTTTCTCCATCATTCAGAGGGGTTGACCACTGCAGGGTCTGTTCCTGGTCCCCATGATATCTGACACCTAGGTTTGGCAAGTGGAAGACACTGGCATGGAACTAGAGAATAGGAGGAGAGGAGAATATCTATGTCCCTCCATCTCTGTTATAAAGGGCTTCATTGGGCATGGCTATATTTCCTCAAAGAACCCACCACAAGTGGTGTCATGAATCATGCATTGGGCTGCTAACCACAAAAGTCCACAGATGCAGTTTGGACCCACTAGCCACTGCATGGGAGAAAGGTGATACTGTTTTTCCCCATAAAGCTTTACAGGGGTGTGGGAATGCATTTTACCTGCCTTGTAGGGGTCACTATGAGTTGGAATCAATAGGTGAACCAGAATCAACTTGATGACAGTGCGTTTTGTCTGCTACCACCAGAAGCTGGTCATAATTCCTGGATCCCTGGATTTAGTAAGCCTACATTTTTTGTTCTATTTTCTTTTTCTACCATGGAGAATTTAGGTTGATCTTTTCTAAGGTTCCGCAGCATCTTCTATTTAAAATGCTTCCAAGTTCTTCCCTCACCATGTCAGCAATTCATTGCCCTAAATCTTGTTTCTAGATTGTTGGTGGGGTCTCTATTTTCCTGATTAGACTTTGCCTGAAATCAGTTGACTTCATAAAAGTAGGCATTGGGTATCTCTTGCACCCCTGAGTTTGTAGTTCCTATTTTATATCCTTAGATCGAAGAGCTCTGGTAGTACAGTGGCCTGGTGCTCAGCTACATATGGAAAGTTAGTGGTCTGAACTCGTCATTCACTCTGTGTGATAAAGATGTAGCTGTCTGGTGCCATAAAGATTACAACCTTGGAAACCTATGGCAATTTCATTCTGTCCTGTAGGGTCTCTCTGAGTTGAAATGGACTCATGGACAATTGTTTTTATGTTGTGGCAAAAATTCTCTCATCCTGTTCTGTCAATCTTTTCACTTGGTGATAATATATACATAAGTATATAATCCTCCCTGACAACTCACATCTTAAAGTGATTTTCTGGAAGGGATATGTTGAGGGAAAGATGTAATTTATAGAGAGGAGTATTTGAGATGGTGTGTCTAGGCCTACAGGTTCTGTGGTAGATATTATGTCAAGGAGACACTCTTGGCTAGGAGTGAAGTTCAACCAAGTAATTAAGTGGTAGCTCTGACACCTCTTTGGGGGTGTGACCTTTTGTATAAAAGCAAGATTGAAGAGAGATGATTCCTCCTCTCTCTCATTCTATGCTTCTCCTCACTGGGACTCTGTAAGCCTCAAGGGGCAGCCCCATGTGGGCTGCCAGACCCTAAGTGCTGTAGGTACTTTGCTATGCTTCCTATGACTTGGAACCATGTGACTCTGCCCTCACCAGCCTGTGACTTCCCAGCTTCTGGCTTGACCTTTCAGTGTCAACCTGAAAATACGTGAGTCTGAAGAGGCCCCTGCTAACATCGTCTTGAATTGAACTGGATGCCTTCTTGATGTAAAGTTGCTTCTTTGTATGAAGTTCTTTGCATACAGATGAGTGTCATTGACTTGTTTCTCTATACAACCCAGTCTAACAAGTTCAGAAGACTCATCATAAAATACAGTAAAGCCCTGGAAAGGGAGTCCAAGTTTATAACTTCCATCTGTCACCTTCTTCCTCATCTCATATGTCTCTCAGACACAGTCCTTGAAATCCACAGAGAGATGAAGAAAGATAGCACCATTCAGAGGGTTTTAAAGGAGACCACCCATTAAACTGTTATCAGTTATTGATGCCTGAACAATTCAGTGTTCTTTATAAGTGATCAAAGTATTGACTAGGTGAAGAGTTAAGGACAAAATGGGAACCAGAGGCACCATCCAAATAAGAAGACAATTTGAAGATAATATCCTTTCTAGAGAGGTAGCCTTGAATCTAAGGCTTCAAGGCAAGTTAGAATCTTATTTCCTTTGGCCAAAGAACTTTGTCAAACTTTTGGAGTAAAGGGAAATTTACAGGGCATTCTTCTGAGGTTATACAGTTTCTATAGGGTAGAATGAAAGTAAGTCTCTGAATATAAAATGTGGAACCTTATGGATGTGGTTTTATGAGTGAATAATATACTACTATGTCAACCAGATTATAACCTGAAATACTTTCCAGACTCTTCTCAAGAATCACTGCAAAAATTCATTTACTCACTATGTATCATGCTACTCTATTTGGGTTAAGAAGCTATGTACACAGCTAAATTAAAAGTAAAGTAACTTACACATTCTTGTGGATAATTCTTTAAAGAATGTGAATCCCAGAGCACATGTTCATACTTATGCTGAACCCATGCACACATTTAACAGAACAAGGGGGGTATTATATGAACTAACACCAGGATAGGTGTATTTCAGGGTTGTGTTCTTTGACCATATATTTTCAATATGTATGTTGAGCAAATAATCTGAGAAGCTGAACTATATGGATGTGCATTGAGGGAAATTTATTAACAATCTGTGATATGCAGATGACACAACTATTCTTATTGACAGTAAAGGGTACTTGAAATACTTACTGATGAAAATCAAAGACAACCTTCAGTATGAATTATGTCTCTACATAAAAACAAAATCCTGACAACTAGACCAATAAGCAACATCATGCTTATTGGGGAAGATATCAAAGTTGTCAAGGATTTAATTTTATTTGGATCCAAAATCAACACCCACTGAAATAACCTATTATATTGAACCAATCTGTAAAAGATCTCTCAAAAAGTGATAACATGCAAAGAAGATAGCAACTAGATTAATAATTACCTCACAACATGGAAAAGGAGGGGTGAGTGGAGATGGGGAATCAATACCAATAACAGTACAAGAAGGAAAAAAATTGATTCCACAGCTGATTGTGGTCATAAGTGCACTACCCTCCTCAATAAGAATAACTATAGAACTGTATGATATGCTAATTATAGCTCAAACTATTATGTATATATTTAAAGCAAGTATGTCACCTTAAAGACTTGGTGCACCTGACCTGATCCACCCATGGTGGTATTTTCAATTGTTTCCTAGGCATGCAAAAACTGGACAGTAAATAAGGAAGACTGAAGCACTGATGTATTTGCACCGGGGTCTTGGCATGAATACTAAATATCATAAGAACTGCCATAAGGACAAAGTCTGCCTTGAAAGAAATATAGCCAGAATGCTCTGAAGAAACAGGTATTTCCTCCAGGGCATCAGGAGGGATTGGTCCCTGAAAAAAGATATTATTCTTGGTAAATTCTCACTCACTGCCATTTACTTGATTCTGATTCACAGAGACCCAACAGCATTGCCTTGTGGGATTCCTCACCTGTAACTCTTTAAAGAAAAACAGGGAGTAGAAAGCCCCGTCTTTCTCCTGAGGATTGGCTGGTGGTTTTGAATGACTGACCTTGAAGCTAGTAGCCCAGCACATAAGCACTACACCACCCAAGCTCCTATCTGGCAAAGGACAGCACGATAAAAAGCAGGCTCTCTACATTCGTGGGTTCTCATCCCTCCTAAAAAGCAGGCTCTTTATACTCGTGGGTTCTCATCCCTCTTAATGCTGCGACCCTTTCTTACAGTTCCTCGTAAACCATAAAACTATTTTCATTGCTACTTCATAACTGTAATTTTACTACTGTTATGAATTGGGCAACCCTGATGAAAGGGTTGTTTGACCCCCAAAGAGGTTGTGATCCACAGGTTGAGAACCGCTGCTCTGCAAGATGAATTCACACGGTAACTACAACAATAGGCTCTAACATAGACTGGAAGGATGACGTAAGACAGGAGAGTGTTTTATTCTGTTGTTTATAGCATCAGAACCAACATGATGGAACCAGATAATAATATGGTTTCTAAAAATTTTTTGAGAGTATTAGTTAAAATTATGTACCTTTTCCCTCCCCTTACTTTATGGAAGTATAAAATGTGTCTACAGAGGTGTCTCCAGTTACCCTTCATTGAGCTAAAGGTTTTTAGAGTTACTTATCTTTATATTATCAGGGATATACCTTCTGGAACAAATTTGCATCAAGTCTTTTTAAAATTTATGTTAATCCCTACCTATTTGGGATGCTTATGTCTTTGGTACTCAGAAAATTTTGTTAAAAAACAAAAACACATATATTGGTATTTAACAGTATTTATAAACAATTCTGTATTTCCAGGTTTTGATTGTTTTAGGCTGAATTCTCCAAAGAAAGAATATCAGAGATTTTATATATATATGCATGTATATATTAATATCTTGATGGCTCACATAGTTGTAGAGCTGGCATGTACTTATTCCACAGGTTAGATGTTAGGCAGGAGCCTTTTCCTTACCATATCTCTACAAGGGGTGATGAATCCAAGATCATCCGGTCAGGCAGAAGTTTGCTGGCTGTAGAAGTAAAGCCACCCAGACAATACGGTAGGCTGCTAGCTGAAATCTAAAGAACTGAAGGTCAGAGGAATGACGAGGCACATGCAGGATCTTTATGCGGCAAAAAGCAGCAAGGCTTTGGTAGGATTTTCACATATACTGAATATTGTCTGCAGGCTACGTTGATTAGCAGCTTATAGCAGATTTCATCATGAAAGTGATGACTTAATAGTTGATTTCATCATGAGGGATGATGACATCATGACTGCCAAATCACGACTCCTGGCCCAAGCCAAGTTACAAGCAGGTTTAACTATCACATTCAATTTCTTTCTGAGGCACTTAAGAGGTGTGTAATGGCGAGAACGCTACTTAAGCTTTCTACAGTTTTGAAATGTGGATCATAAGTGATTACTTCAGGGCTGGAAGGAACCTGTTTGCAGAGCATTTTAAGCATTGTCCTGCTACCCCAAAGGTTGGTGATTCAGAAACCACCAGTGCTTCTGTGGGAGAAAAGATATAGAATTCTGTTTTCATCAAGCAGGTGTGGGGAAACTTTTTGTCAACGGCTACTTGTATATTTACAATGTCATTCAAGGGCTATCCTGTCCCAAGAGTCCGCTCAGCCCTAATGCGATGGCCGAGAGCTTTGTCTTTGGTGTTTGCTGATAATGATGATTTCATCAGCCTCAGTCTTCGGATCTGTATTCCCCACCTCTGCCATAAGTAAACCCTAGGGAACAAATCTGTCCTGTAGGGTCAGCAGGACCCAGAGTGAGTCAAATAATTATAAGACCTAACTTCACTAGTTTGGCCCCCGGGGTGAACAGGAATCAGATGACTGAAAAAAATTTTTTTCTTACAATAGAAAAGTTCAAGCTTTGAAGATTCAAAAAGAGCTAATCCCCAATACTTCTCAATGTGAACTTCAGCACACATCCAGGGGATATTTAGGCTTCCTAAGATCGACCCTTAGAATTTGTAATTTCACGGGCTTCCAGACTTCTGATTCTGCGCAGTGTGGAGTTCTTTAACTGAAATTCCCAAGTAAACAAACAGCATACCACTTAGCGGGGAAAGACAGTGTTGTTTCCTGGCCCGCGAGTTGGAGCTCTCTAGGAGGCGTGCAGGCTTCCGACTGGAGAGGGAGGTGCTGTTCCCCTCTCCTCCCAGCCACAGCCCACACCCCAACTTCTCTCAGCCTTTTTGTGCCTTTCCCGGGTCCGAGCTGAGGACTGGAGGCGGCCTCGCGCGCACGGGCTGAGCCTCCACAGGCGGAGGGAGGAGGGCGGGAAGGAGGCGGGGGCGGGGCCGAGGAGCGGAGGGGGCGGGGCCGAGGCGGCGGAGGGGGCGGGGACTGCGCGGGGTGGGAGCCGGCGCTGAGCGCGGTGGGAAAAGAGAGGGTACTCGGCTGGCGCCGCTGGCGGCCTCTGCTCGCACTCCCAGCGCCGCAAACCGGCGCCTCTCCTGCCCTTGTGTCCGGCTCCGCGGCCAGGGGCCCGGCGGAGGCGGTGGAGCTCCGGGCCACCGGTAGGTTGACGCTCGCGGCGGCTCTGTCCACAACCTTTTGTGCTGCAGAGAAGGTGGTGGTGATGGGAGTGGGGGTGCCCCCGTCAGCGTTCACCCGGTACCAGCCCAGATCGCGGCGCCGCCCCTTCCTCTCTGCCTCGTGTCACGGCCCGGGCGCGGGGTGTTCGCGGGGTGCTGGCGGAGGGAGTCCCGGCCTCTGGCACGGGCCGCTTGGGGCCCGTTGGCCCCGGGCCTTCGTGGGGTGGGCTTCGTCTTCGGGAGCTCACGCGGGGAGCCCGAGTGGGGCCCACTGGGTGGGGCCCACGCGGGGTGCGGGCAGCCGCGGTGCCCTGGCCCAGGGGTGGGGCCGCGGCCGCCTTCAGTGTGTGCCGCGCGTGTGAGTGAGTGTGCGGGGGCGTGCGTCCCCGGGTGGGCGCTGCCTGCTGAGGAGGCGCGGGCGCTCGCCGACGCCGAGCGCCGCTGGCTGCGCCGCGGTGCGGTGCGGAAGTGGGGGCGCGACGGCGCACACGCGACCTCCCTCGGCCGCCGTACCCGCACCGCCAGGCCACGGGCCGTGGGGTCGCGCCGCCGAGAAGCCGTCTTCGCGGGCCTGCTGCGTGGCTGCCCGGATGCCCCGGCCGCGCCGGCGCCACCACTGCCCGGGGCAGATAGCGCGCTTGGGCGAGCCGTGGGAGCTTTATCTTGCGGGCCACGGTGGGCCCGACTGCATTCTAGGGGGCGAGGCTCCCCGGGCGCCCGCCGCCCGCCGCGAGGCTGGTGCGGCGGCGGAGGCGGGTGGGCCGGGCGTGACCGTGCGCGCGCGCGCGTGCTTTCGGACCCGGGGGCTGGGGCCGGCCTCGCCAGCCGCAGATGGCTTCGGGCTCTGTCGCCCTCGCCCCACCTGTCGCGGGTGGACTTTGGGTGGAGCGGGAAACGGGAGGCCAAGGGTTTCCTCGAGGCGGGAGGCAGTCAGACCCTGAGCTGACGGCCCCATTGTGAAGCTGCCAAACTCTCTCTAGTGGTGGAATCTGCAAATCTCTGCCGGGAGGAGCTGGGAACGCGTCGAAGGGAATGACGGCCACATCCTTTTCCCCTTGTAAGTGTTCCGCATCCTTAGGGACCCCTCCTCCTCCACCTACGCCAGTCTGAGCGGCCGGTTGGTGATTTGGGGCGAGCACGGGTTCCGTGTGTAGGATACGTGTGGATGACTAGGGTGCACAGGTGAAACGGGCTGGGAAGTGTTTTTGATCATTTGAGAAGGAAGAGTGGGGACAGCAGCATTTTGTAATGTGCTCGCTTCCACTAGCTGGAAGAACCATTCTTACACAACATTCCTGGAGCTACTACGGCCTCATTACGTTTCTCAGATGAGCCACTCTGCAATTTGGGATGTTAGTTGTCTTGTTTTGTTTTTTCAATCCTGTAGAACAGGACAGACAGTTGGGGGATAGGAATTACCCCTCCCCAAAGTTTATTTTTCTATACACTTAAGAATAAACTTTATCGAGCATTTGTAGTTGATGAGTTCAGGGCCACTATTTATGCAGACACCACTAAGTTTAGTGACGGAGTTTCAGTTTTCTGTTTTTTATTATACAACAGTATATGCATTATATATAGAAGGTCACCCTGGTTCATATACTTGAATGTTAAGTAAAAGGTCGTGGTTGGAACCTACCAGCCACGTGGCCAGAGAAAGATGTGGCAGTCTGCTGGTAAAGATGTACTGAAGAGGACGTCTCGAGGGGCCTCTGCATTCTGTCTTACAGGATTGCTGAGAGTGGGAATCCAGTTGAGGGCAGTTGGGTTTGGTCTGCATTTAAAACTTGACAACAATCATGATGAAATAATGAATTAATGAGCCCAGGGACCGCTTGTTCATATTAGATTGTAGTGTGTGATATGGCAAACATGACCATGTTTTTACTTTCAAATGATAATGTTTAGTGATAAATGCTAAGGTATAAGTTATAAGGTATTTGCTGGCTTTAGTGAATTTATTTTCTTAGTGGATTTATATCTGCATATTTTAGAAAGCCATTGTTCACAGTGACACTTAAAATTATTTAGTGTCTTAGGAATAACAAACTTTTCTAGGATTTGAAATTGTCATGCCGATTTGTAACCTCTAGGAGAGGGAAAAAAATGAGGCATTCAGCTCCAGGAGGAACTCTGGTTTTGCTGTCAGCCAATCCAAAAGAAGAATTGGTTTTACATGTTCATTTGCAAAGTTGGCCGATTCCCTGTGTGTGCACCTCCATGTGTTTTTGGTTCTGCTTACTGACAGGGACATTCCTGGTAAAGACTGGCTTGTCCACCTGCCATACCAGGACTGTCAGTGATATTCAGTGAAACAAAATTTACTTCTCCCCTCAAAAAGTAGGATGATTTCACATAATAAATAATATTTGGGTACTAGTTTTAATTTTGATCAGCAGTTATGGGCAGAAAATGAATGCTGTACTTAAAGGAAGTTCCTACATATTACCAGAATTGTTAATAGAAAGAGAAACTTTTTTTAAACTTCACCTAATATGGGTTATCTTATCAGGTTGGTGATTTGTTCTTAAAGGTCAAAAGTGGTTTCAGAAAAGTCACACCCCAACAGCTTTTCTGAAAAACTGTTGCTGATTTTATTTTAATGTGTTGTAAGTGGTTAAATAAGGTTATTTGTAAGTAGCCTTGAAAATAAACTTGAGTTACAGATTTTAGTGCTTTGTTTTCTATGTATTGTACTTAGGCAGTTAGATGTTTTTATTTCTATTCAACCTTCTGGTACTTCCTCTGTCTCATTTTTAGACTGATCTCTGAAATTTGTGGCTGCAAAGTGTTCTCACTACTCTGAGTGGCATTTTTTTTTAAAAGTGCAGTTTTTATCCCTAAGTGTTTTTCTCATTATTGATTTCTCTTCAGTTAACAATTTTTGAGGAATAATACAGATTTCCTCTTACTTCCCACCCCCAACCCCCCTTCATTTTTTGGAAATGAGAGAATAAGAAAAAACCAAACCCATGGCCATTGAATTGATTATGCCTCAGAGCAACCCTATGTAGGGGTTCCAAGGCTGTGAGTCTCTTTGGAAGTAGTTGGTGGGTTTTAACCACTTTTATGGGAGTTTTAGTTCAATACATAACCTCTATGCCACCGGGATGCTTTCCAGAAAAACAAACCAAACTCACTCCCGGTTCATACAACTCATGGATCTTACTTTATTTTTGCCTAAAAGTTATCTTTTTATAGTGAAATAATTAAGGAATAGTGGCATCTACTTAATAAATTTGGAAGAAATGTGTGATTCCTTTCATATCGGTTTACACATTTACTAATCTGCCTTCTGATTTGTGATAGATGTTGCTAGATTTATGCCAGCTGCTAGTTAGTAGATCTGTGTTGAAGTTTGAGATTTACGACTTTAAAAAAAATGTAGACCTTATTGTGTTGAACCTGAACCTTTATGCTTATCCACAAACAATGTGGAGCTTTGTGTACTTTGGGAACAGCCATTCTCTTCTCTGGGTTCTCAGTGCCTTTTGGACTTATCTTTCTGTTCTGTGCGTTAAGATTTATTAATGTCCTCATCTGCCTACCTTCCCATCAGGCCTGGCTTCAGCATTTACTCTTTGCATTTGCCCAAGTGCTCATATAGTTTAACTTTCCTGCCATCCAGTTGGTTTGGACTCCTAACAAACCTGTATAAGCTTCCTGAGGCTGTAAACCTTTCAGAGAAACCCAACAACTTTAAGGTTAGCCATTCAACACTTACCTGATAGTGTCACCAGGTCAATTCAGACTCACAGTGACCTTCTGATGTAAATCTTAGGGGAACAGATGGCCTTACCTTTCTCCTAAGAACTGACACCCTTGAGGTTAGCAGGCTCTTTGGGAGATAAAAGAACTCAAGAAATACTGGTGAATGACTGAATGAGTAAAAGAGTACTTGGATGACTGAGTAAATGCACATTAGGAATACTCCACAGTTTGTTTGGGAACCCGGTATGCAAGCTGGTTCCCCCACCCCTTAATTTATTACCTTTCCATTGTAACTTATTACTTTTCAGTAGGATAGCAACATTGTCAATTGGGGACATTTTAAGAGCTAATGCGGGTGCTATAAATAATTATGCCAGGATACAGGTTATGAACTGAGACTTATGGTTAGCCTATTTTTGAAGGGCATTCTGTATTCACCTTTGATGAGATCTGTCACCTTACCTGAGATATTTGACACACTTGTTGGTTAAACTTTGCAAACTCTTCTATTTGAGAAGCTTTATTTGTAGTCAAATAATGGGTTTGTTTTGCTTAGTCACTCACAGCCTTCTTTCCCCAAGGCCTGCTTGGCAGCTCTTGGCCAGACTTATTTTTCCTAATTTATTGCTTATAGGATACTATCATAGGACTTTCTATTTATGTAGGTATAGAAGTACAGCACTGTGTATAACCGGAAATAGTAGATCCTATCATCTTTGCCCTGTTTTAACCTCTGTCTCAGTCAGAATTGACTCGGTGACAGTGATTTTTAAATTTTATTTTATTTTTATGTTTCATGTCTTCCATCCTTTCAGAATTTCATGAGGTTCACTTTCCTCTTGATGACTGTTCTTGAGAAAAGACCCATTTATGTGTTATCTATTCATGCCATTATGTTCAAAACATTGATCAGATCAATTGTATTTAAGATAATAGATTTTAGAGTATTCTAAAAGTGTGCACTATTATTTGCAGGGTATTTTGGGAGCTTTTATGTTGTCTTCTTTTCATTGTTATAAATGTAGAATCAGAGACTAAGACCTTTATTACGATTTTGTAGTTGACTGCTTTATAGGCAAGAATGTATAGTTTCTGGCCTCATTTCTCTTTTTTCATCAGCCTCTTCTCGACTGCCATGCGCTGAGAGCACTCAGGCGTAAAGCAGTCAGGAGAGTCAGAATGTATTAAAAATGACATGATGGAATGGAGCTGCTGCACCTTGGTTTCTCCTTGTGAGTCTCTCTTGGACTCTGAGTTTGTTCTATTTTTAACTTGGCACTGACATAATAGGGATAATCAGTTACTACACTTTGTTTACTATGAAATTACCAGCCATTTCCTAGACTTCTACAGTAGTTCCAGTGTAAGAGTTGGGTAAGGCACCCTTACTTGCATGTCTAGATAGATATTTAAGGGCAATTTTACACTTTGGGTGTGGAAAATGTTTAAAAGCATAAATGCTTCCCCAGTGCATTTAAAAGCTTGAAAAGAAAAGTAGGTAGCCAAATAATATGATGCAAATTATGTGGAAATTTTAATGAAATTTTAGACTGTTTGAAGACTTTAACTTATTTAGAATTGAAAACAACTCCGGTTTTCCTAGTTTTCTAACTTGGCTATGTTTCACTGAAAATTTTAAAAGTACAAATGAATTATTGTATACTCGAGTATAAGCTGACCTGAATATCAACCTAGACACCTAATTTTACCACAAAAACTGCATTAAAAATGTGCTGAAAACTTGGCTTATACATGAGTAGGTACAATTTATCTCACTTTATGATATAGCCATGAAACATTAAGTGGACATAGATACCTGTGTTTGGCATTCATATGATCAAGGTTAGTTGAAATACTTCATGTTTTATCGTTGGAGCCCTGGTGGTGTAGTGGTTGTGTATTGGGCTGCCATCCACAAAGTCAACAGTTCGAAGCCACCATGCGTTTCTTGGGAGAAAGACAGGTTTTCTACTCCTGTCAAGATTTACAGTTTCAGAAACCCATAGGGGCAGTTCCCCTTTGTCATATGGAGTCACCAGATGTCAAAACAGGCTTTGACACTGAGATTTGTCTTTTTGCTTTTTAATAATTTATATTAAATAAAGAGAGCCCTGGCCACATAGTGAGTTAAGTATTTGGTTACAAACTGCAAGGTCAGCAGTTCAAATCCATCAGCTCATGGGACACAGATGAGACTTTAGAGCTCAAGTAAAGATTTACAGCCATGGAAACCCACAGGGACAGTTCTGCTCTTAGAGGGTCACTACAGGTCAGAATTGATTAGATGGCAGAATTTGCTTTTTTGTAATATTGTAAGCTTTGAGAAGAAGGAGACCATGATTAAGAAAGTTTTTGTATAAAAGTTTCTCCTTCAGTTATAGTATTCTGACATTTTCCCAAGTAGGAAATAAGCTTAGCGGTAGTACTTAAAACTCAACCATCCATTTCACAAATGAGGTAATGAGAGTTTTAAATACAGTACCTCCCATACATTCAAGATATGATTCCATTTACAGAAATGGATGGGTACACATTTTTTGTGGAACATTATTATTTTTTTAAAGATCTACCATAACCGTATTACTGAAAGTCTACATAATGTATAAAGCAAAGGAAATGGGCTTTGGAGATGGATGGATTGTAGGTCAGATACCTTAAACTAGAGGTACATTTTCTTCATGGAGTGGTTAGGGTTAAATTATATTAATTCATAAAATTTTTATCATATAGCAGGTGCACCTACTCTATTAAAATGATTTACTTGAATCACTGTGGAGTAGTTATGTTAAATATAAATTTAACATAAGAAATAAATTTCTACGATTTATTTTAAAATAAGAGGCTTCATAGGTAGAATTGAATCATATCTTAATTACAATTTAAGTTTCTTGATTTCCCAATTTGAAAATAGTTTGTGGCAAAAGAAATGAGCTCATCTTGTTATACGAATAACTCTGAAGTACTTACATGGTTGACTCTGGGCTAGTTTCTCAGACTGGCAATTCTTTTTTTTTCTCTCATTTATGCACATTTATTCATCTTGGTGTGAGCACATTTGTTTCAGTAAGGGATATAAGAAGTTAGCCCCCACATAATTTTGTTTCCCTCAGAGTGGTCCCCATTTGGCATAAGACACGGTGATCCTTAAAAATCAATTGCATTGGGCTGAGCCCTGGTGGCGTAGTGGTTGTACCCGGGACTGCAGCCCACTGGGACGGAGGTTCAATTCCAGCTCCACGGAGCAAAGGCAGGGCCTCCTACTCCCACCACCTGAGGGCAGTGATGCAAAAAAAAAAAAAAAATCAACTGCATTGGCAACAAGGTGATTGAAAGCAGTAGTGTTTGTTTTTTAATCATTTTATTGGGAGCTCATACAACTCATCACAATCTCCATGTACATTCATTGTATGCAAAGCACATTTGTACATTTGTTGCCATCATTCTTCTCAAAACATTTCCTGTCTACTTAAGCCTTGTCATTAGCTCCTCCTTTTCCACTCCCTCCCCACTGACAATTTATAAATTATTATTATTTTGTCATATTGCACACTGTCCAATATCTCCCTTGCCCACTTCCATGCTCTCCGTACCCCAGGGAGGAGGTCATATGTAGTTCCTTTAAATCGATTTCCCCTTTCTACTCCACCTCCTCTCCACGCTCCCCGTATCATCACTCTCAGCACTGATCCTGAAGGAATCATCTGTCCTGAATTCACCATGTTTCCAATTCCTTTTTGTACCAGTGTACATCCTCTGGGCTAACCAGATTTGTAAGGGAGAATTCAGATCTTGATAGTGGGAGGGAGAAAGCATTTAAGAACTAGAGGAAAGTTGGATATTCATCGCTACACTGTGCCCTGACTGACTTGTATCCTCCCCAAGACCCTTCTGTAAGGGGATGTCGCTTCACCTGCAGATGGACTTTGAGGCCCCAATCTTCACTCTCCCTCATTTACAATGGTATGATTTTTAGTTCTTTTATTACTGATCCCTGATATCTTTGATGTCCCATGGTCACACAGGCTGGTATGCTGCTTCCATGTGGGCTTTGTTGCTTCTGAGCTAGATGGCTGCTTGTTTATCTTCAAGCCTTTAAGACCCTAGATGCTATATGCCTTTGATAGTTGGGCACCATCAGCTTTCTTTACCATTTTTACTTGTGCTCACATTTGTCTTCAGTGATTGTGTCAGGAAGGTGAGTATCAAGAAATGCCAATTTAATAGAACAAAGTGTTCTTTCATTGAGGAAGGACTTGAGTGGTGGTCCAATGTCCATCTGGTGCTTTAATGTTAACTATAAGTATATGCGTATAGATTTATTTCCCCATCATCATATATAAATATATTCATCTGTTTATGACTGTATTTAGATCTCTGTAGATGCCCTTTACCTCCTAGTTTTCTCCTTTATTTCCTTCTGCTTTTCTCTTATCCCTCTATTATGAATTTCAGTAATGAATTTTGAATTTCAGTAATTTCTGTTACATTACTCGTGATCAATCCCTATCAGGCCTGTTACATTCACCCTGTCACTGATGTTGGATTACTTATTGTCCCCTTGTCCCTGGGATGGACAATACCACCTCCTTTCCCCCACCTCCCCATCTCGCATGTCCCCTTCAGAACCATCAGTCCTGTTGTTTTCTCCTCCAGACTGTTCTTCCAGCCTATCTGATCTCGATAGACCTGCAGAGACAACAATATGTACAGAAAAACAAGACACCACAAGATGAGGTGGCAAAAGAAAAAACGATGACAACAACAGAAAAAAGCGGTGTCCAGAAAAAATATATAAATAAGTAAAAAAATAACAATAACAACAAAAGAAAAACCCGTAAATAGTTCGAGATCTGCTTGTTGACCTTCAGGAGTGTAGCCAGGTTGAATCTGATGGGGTGCCACACCCTGGCCCCAAAGTATATCCTTGGAATTCCCTTGGGAACTCCATGCTCTGTCCCTTCTGCTGCTCTGCTGCACATCCTTGCCTTGGTCCAGTGAGGTCAGACCAGGTGCACTCCTGACCCTGCTTCTCTAGTGTTGTCCCTGTAGGTGTTTGGGCTGTCGAAGGACATCGTGTTTCATAGTGGGGCTGACCATATGGCCCTCTCTGTGCAATGGCTATTCTGAGGGGGAAGATCATCCTCGAGGTTTGGTGGGCCAAGAATGGCAATTCTTAATACATTAGCCCTTGCAAGTTGCTCAAGTTGCTGAGGAAACAAATAACTATCATTCCGTAGTTATCCATTTCCTTTGGGGAAAGATTTTCCATGCCGGCAGGAGAAGTAGATCCAGTGACCAACTCTTTTCCTTTTTCCCTTACTGTTTGTATTGTGTTGGAGACGTGTTAGACTGTGGCCATTTTTTCAGACTGAGCCCCTGTTAAGATAAATTGAGTCAGTCCAGCCCCTTTGAGCTCCTTCTCACAAAGCTGAACAGAACAGCAGCAGAAACTAAAAGAAGTCCTTTACAGGTGGAAAAGGACTTTGGGGAGTTTGTTGCTCTCAACAAATGAACTCAGTTAACTGGGAGGTGGAAGATAAAGATAGAGTCTCTTACACAATACTCCCCAGACGGGGTCGGGGGAGACTGGTGAGGTCCTGTGAACATTAAGTACCGTGCTAAATGAAGAAAGTGCTTTTTAGATTTTCCCTCCTCTTGAAATTCTCTTCCCTTTCTCCTTTTTTATCTTTTTCAAGAACATTCCTATCTTTGCTTTATAGCAGTTTTATGAAGGATCTTATTGTTGCTGTTTTATGGGCAGACTAAGTAGAGTCCAAAATATTAATTGCTCATAATGACATAACACATCTGTTATAAACCTTGCAGCATATTAAGCATGTTCACTTTCCTCTACTCATCCGATCCACACAACAAGTATATGAGCGAGCAGGTTGTAATTTCCTCTTTTGAAGATTATTATTATCAAAGGCAAGACCAAGTTTAAGACCTATTCTTTTGACTTCATCATCAGCGTTATTTTTTTCATAGGATACAATGAAACTACTGAACACATTTGAATCCTGAATTTTAATTATCTCTTTACTCTATAGTTTATGCAGTAGAATACAGACTAACTAGCGTGTCAAAAATAGTTGCGGTTTCCTTTACCTGAACTACTTTAATTGAATTATTTAGTTATCATATCTTATGTTTTAGTATCTCTTGCTAGATTTATCCAGTTTTACAGTTAAAATGGATACAATTGCTAGATACATTGTGTGACTTATCAAATTAAAAGTTTGTTTTATATTTCATGTTTAGTACCTGGAGTAGAGCAGAAAATTTATTATGCCTGTGTTCCCTTGGGACTCATTGGAAATTGTACACTGACATCTTCTGGGACTTAGTCTGGTGAGTTACATTTTACTTTTTCTGTTTGTTAACCAATTGTATGAACATTGTATCATTGTGTGTTTTAAGGATTGCATAGATTAAAAAAACTAAAATGTCAGTGTATTATTGCACATATGTTTACTATAATTACTGGCAAAATTTTTTTACTGGTGAGAACTTTAATGCATTGTTGTGAAATTCTGTTTTATTTGAAATGATTAGCATTTTGATTGACTTTTCTTTTTAAAAAATTCCATGAAGCAAAGGTAATATAGAATATTATTTTGCTAGTTCTTGATAAGATGCAGTTGCTTTAATTTTGGTGGAATTTTAGTAAATACAATGATCTCCAAAGACTGGAGAAATCATTTGCAAAACTTTCCTATTTCCATATATATAGAACGGCAAAAAGATAAGTGAAGGGAGCATCATTGTCACTTAGTCCTATAGGAGCCACTGCAAGTGTGACATTCTCTTTAGTACACTGTGCACTTAAACTCTAAAAGCTATGTGATTTTGTTGTCTTTCTTTGCTTGTCTTTCAGTGTATGGTCACTGTCTTTGACGGTGTTGTCCCAGTCATTGCACATGGAAAAATCAACCTGATCTTTTGTCACTTTAGAGTTTTTAAGCTGCATTAGTATGAGGTCATGCTTTCATTTTCATTTCACTTGCCAATAGCGTGGAAGAGGTTTACTTTGAATTACTTAGCAAGGTTATAATCCTTGGAAAAAGCAGTTTCATAACAGATGTCCACATTAGCAGTCAGTAGCAAAATTATTCAAAAAAATGATGGGGGGGAAAGCAAATAGAATAAAATTTCATAGAATATGAAATTAGTTTTTTCATAGAATAAAATTTCACACATTTGATGGGTTACATAGGTACATAGGTACATATGTGAAATTTTACTTCCTGATTCAGGGAAAATGGAAACTCACCTAAAATGTTTAGTTTTGGGGGAAAAGAGCAAGGAGTTTGAAAGCCATACATTCAAATAACTTTAGAGACTATTTCATAAGGCGTAGGATGACTTAGATGAGGAGCTGCTTTAGTTGTCTTGTGTTGCTGTAACATAATTACCACAAATGCATGAGTTCAGCAAAGTGAGATTTATTCTGTCACAGTTGCGAGTAGAAGTTCAGATTCTTAGCCCTAGGGGAAGGCTGTTATAACTCTTTTGGCTTTGGGAGAAGTTCCTTGTTTTTTTCCATTTTATGTGGGCCCAGTGGTCTTTGCAGTTCTCTGTGTGTCTCGACATCTGCCTTCCCCTCGTCTTTCTTGGTGGTACGCAGGTCTGTCCATCCCTGCTCAATTTTAAGATTGTTTATGTCTCATAAGAGATCAGTGTAAAATAAAACCCGATCCTATAGATTGCATCCTGCCTAATTAACATAATTGCCTTTAATCCTGGTTTAGTTACTTCATAAGAGGTTAGAATTTGCAACATTTGGATAATTATATAAGATCACAAAATGGAGACTAACTCCATATTAGTGAATATCTTGGTTTAGCCAAATTGACGGATATTTCCTGAGGCAACAATTCAATCCACAACAGAAATTTATGTAATCCAAATAGAGTACAGCAAGAACAGCTACAGGAATGTAAAGGGACCTTCAAAAAGTTTATAGGAAAAAATTCATTGCCTTTTAATTTGATTTTCCACAAAATTTTTAAAGCCCCATGTATGTCTCTATATGTACAGAAGAAGAAGGCATAGGGATCTGCTTCCAAAAGGTCACAGCCATGATAGTGCTACCCTGTTCCATGTGGCATCACTCGGAGTGGTGTTGAATCATTGGCAACAGGTTTTCACTGATGCTTTCCCTTTGGGCGTGCTTTACATTAAAGGCTATGTCATTCTAGTAGAAGAGCCAAAAGTGAATGGAGAAGGTTAGGAGGTAGTGAGTTACATGTCAGTCAAAGTATTGAAATATAGACTAAATAACTATCAAGTCTTTCTGATACTGCACTCTATAATTTGAAAAATTGGAAGACCATTTAAAACTTGGAAAAGGCCTTTTGTTTTCAAAACCATTTTATTGATACATAAATCATTTCATAGTTCAGACACATCAAGCAATATTGCACAATTGCTGCCACAAGCAGTTTCCCAAGCAGTTCTTTCTTGAACTTGATAACAGTATCCCTTTGCTTCCCCCGACCCAGTTGCCCCTCAGGAACTCTTTTTCTGCTTGCTATCCCCATAGGTTCTTCAGTCCAGGGTTTCATGTACAGGAAAACATCTAACAAAAATTCAAGAGGGTTACTTGCAATCACAAGATACATCTGAGATAAACCCCACTATGTAAAAACAATCATAGAAAATGTTGAGAGCCAGATCAGGCCTAGCATGAATCAGAAGGAGATCAATGCTTTAACTATTCAAGTCAGGTTATCACTTTGCTCTCCCATAGTCATTTCGCCAATGCTTTCTGAGTGTAACCAGTTTTCTCCTATTCTGCCATTATGGATAATGGGGATTGTCCAGAGGTTTATTTCCTGTGTAGATCCACAAATGTTACTAGGGTGTGATAGTTAGGTTTATGGTGCTAACCTGGGCGGTAGGAACATATGGGATTAATCAGGTCACAGTATGATTGGAGGGCAAAGAGATGAATGGCTCTGCAAGGCCTGTCCTCCACCCCCACCCCTCTCTTGCTCTCTGGTGATCAGAGCATTCTGGGACGTGTGCTGCTGCTGTAGCTCCTTCTCTCCCTCAGCCTGTGAGCCACACTCCCCGTGGGCTGGGCCAACCTCTGGATGGTGTTGCTAGAGCATGACGCTCCTTTGAGACCTGCTTTGCCACACTGCCGGTGCACACATTGCTCAAGCTCTAGGTCGATGTATTCTGAGCGCATTCGATCCCATGGGGCATGCTTTGCTAAGCTCCTGACTTCCTGACCGTTGGTGCCTGTGGGCAGACACTGCTTGCCCTGCCCAAGGGAGGACTCTGCTGTTTGCTCCCTTGACCTTGGACTAAGCAACCCACATGAGTTGAAGGACTGAGTATTTTAACTGTTTCACAGAAGTGAGTTGAACTGAACCCGCTGTACTGCTGTGTAGAGTAATTAGCTGTAATCTTCCTTCTCGATTTATATATAAATAAAATCATAAGGAGAAGCCTGCCTAACACACTTGGGCTTTCACTGTCATCCATAACCATCTACAAACCAGAATCTCACAATTTGGGCTCCATTCCCTTCTTTAGTTTTGGATTATATAATTTATAATCCTTGGGTCATGGATGTTGGTGTGCTTTCCACAAGGACTTAAGTTGACATTTCCCTTAGATGGCTGCTTGTTTGGAAAAAAGCCTTTTATATCTCAGATGGCTATTTTAGCTGACAGCTGAGTACTATCTAATTTCTTCACTGAACTTTACTAGCGGACTTGTATCTTCTGTGTTCCCTTCCTGAAGGTGAGTATCGAGCAGGGTCGATACTAAATCCAAGAGCTAGGATTTAGTGCGAGCTGAAAACCCATTCTTGCCTCTATGCTTTCTAACTTCCCTTTGGCTCCCTTTCATTGCTACCTTGTGAATTTATCCTTAGCATAAAGATCTTCTATTGCTATTGTCATTGATTAACCTTTGGTACTAATTTTTTGTTTTGTTTTGTTTTTGTTTTTTGGGCATCACTGCCTCTGGTGGTCATGGGCGCTACCCAGTGCCGCTCCTGAGAGCAGCCACTGGATTTGAACCTCCAAGCCCGCGGACCGCAGTCCCGCACTCAACCACTTATGCCACCAGGGCTCAGCCCTCTGGTACTAATTTTTTAAAACACTGTTGAGAGAAGACTATTGGGCCAATGCAGGCTAACTTCATATTGCAGTACCTGAACTATTTACTTGTACTTTTGTAGCTAGATGCTATTTTCACAAACAATCGGAGTTGGTTATCAGGAAAAATTTGTAACATTTACTGAGCTTGTCACTCACAGGTTTGCCAGAATCATATCTATACAAAAATACTTTTTTAAACTTAGAGTGTATGTTTATGTAGTCATATGCTTACATACATGCTTATGTAGCAAGTCAGTGATTTTCCACCTACAGGACAGTTTATTACTCTTGATAGGGCTGCCTTCTGCTTCTTCAAATACCATAAAATTTCAGTCTTAAGTCTTCAGGTTTCAGGTAAGTTTGAGGTAGAGTCCAGATAACCCAGTTGAGGCTCCTCACTGAATCTCTCGGGCCCTGCCTTGAGAGCCTATTGTGTGTGTTGGTTTTTGAAGATTGAGGATTCAGTGTCCCAGTGTTCTGTGCCTCTTGGCCTAGATTCCCAGGATGTGTCCAGAAATTTGGGCCAATGTGACTTATTCAGTGCATATTACCAGGATACCTGCCCCCTTAGGGTCCTTAAAAGTATTTTTTGTCATTTCCCCCACTTGAAGTTAGGCCCTGCCCCCTTTTCTACCAGCAGTCAAGCACTTGTGTTCTCCTAAATCAGTGGTTCTCAACCTTCCTGATGCCATGACTCTTTAATACAGGTCCTCATGTGGTGGTGACCCCCCCGACCATAAAATTATTTTCATTGCTATATAACTAATTTTGCTACTGTTATGAATCGGGCAACCCCTGTGAAAGGGTTGTCAACCTCAATGTTTGGGCTTCCTATCTGTGTTAGTCTTAGTAGAATAAAGAAAAACATCCAAAGAATCTCATGTATAAGAGAGTTTTATATAAAAGGTAATTGTACATTATGAAAGCATCCCAACCTAGTCCAGTCGAAGCTCAAGTCCATATGCCCGATACCAAGGTAGAAAGTCCTCTTCAGAGTCAGAAAACACATGCAGTGGTGCCTAATGCAGGACAATTACAGGTCAGTGGGTAGAAAGTCTTTGGATTCAGTTGTGGTGTAAGAGTCTCAGCACTGACAGGGGTCTCTACGTGAGTTCCCCAGCTTCACAGATCTGGTTGCATCAGGGTAAGTCCCTGTGGCTTCTCCAGCTCAAGGCACTAGCGTAGTTCCATGTGTTTGTCAGCTGCAGTGTCTCCCAGGGAGTGAGCTAAGAGAGAAATGTCGCCAACCTTCATGGTAAAAACACAGGATTTCCCAGAATTCTCAGGAGAAGGCCCTGCCTCCACAGAGGTCTCATTGGCTCTGATCTGATTGATAAGCTACACTCCACCCCTACACTCCTAATCCTCAAATTTATAAATGATTATGTAGCTATCACACTACCCCTTCTCCTGATTTGACTTTCAAATCAATATCCCTCGTTTCTCCGATAGGAATGCCTACTTGTCCTTGTCTCAACCTTTGCATGGTAGCTACAAAGTGGTCAACATCCTTTGCCTCTCGACAATTTGATCTCTGCTGACTTGAGGGACCCTCAACCAAAGTGGCCTTCGAGATACGTTCCTAGACAGGATGGTGTGTGGTTCATTGGCACCAGTGAGACTCTATACCGGGCAGTCCGGTAACTCTTGACAGGCAGACTGGATGCCCTGCAGCCCTGAGCTTGTGCTCATCCTGTTGCTTGTCCAGATTGTGCCTTTTATGATTTGACTAACTTCACTTAGCATAAGGTTTTCCCGATCCCTTCATATCTTGAGGTGTTTCATAGTTTCATTACTGTTTTTTTAATTAAATCATTTTATTGGGGTTTCGTACATCATTTTTCACAATACGTAAATAAACATACTGTGCCAGGCACCTTCACATGTCCGCTGCTATTATCGTTCTCCAATCATCCGCCTTTTCCCTCGAGCCCTTAGTATTGGCTTTTCCATCCCTTCCCCTCTTCCCCTGCTCTCTCCTTCCCACCAACTCTCAATACTTTATAAATTATTGTTGTTCTGTCATATCTTACCCTAGCTAACCTCTCCCCCAACCCCGTCCCCTAATGCCCATCCTTCAAATAGGAACTTATGTGTATATCCTTGCATTTGGTTCCGTCTCTCTACCCCACCTTCTCTCCACCCTTCCAGCAGCTCCAATCTAACCATTGGCCTGAAGGGACTCACCCATCTTGGTTTCCCCATATCTCCAGCTCCCCTCTCCACTAGTGTACCTTCTCCAGTCCATCTGGATTTGTAAGGTAGAGTTGGGACCATGATGGTTGGGGGGCGGGGAGGAAGGCTTCAGGAACTAGAGGAAACTTGGATGCATCATCACTTCCCGGCTGCCCCTTAACTGGTCTGTCTCCTCCCCGTGTTTTTTTTTTTTTTTAAGGGATGTGTAGTGTTCCATTATGTCTATATACACCAGAATTGTTTTTATCTACTGATGGGAATTTAAGCTGTTTCCAACTTCTTGCTATTATGAACTGTGCTGCAATGAACATGGGGAACATACTTCTGTTTGTGATCTGTTTCTTATTTCTTGGGGGATATGCCTAGTAATGGTATTGCTGGGCCATATGGTATTTCGATTGCCACCTGTTAGGAATTGCCATATCACTTTCCATAGTGATTGTACATGTTTACAAGCCCACCAGCAGAAAGAGTTCCAATCTCTCCTCCATCGCCTTTCCAGCATTTGTTGTTCTCAGATTTTTAGAATTGAGCTACAATTCAGGATCTCATTGTTGTTTTGCCTTGCATTTCAAGAACAGTTAGTGTACAAGAACAGTTCCTCATGTGATTGCTAGCCATTTGGGGGTCATCCTTTGTGAATCATCTCTTCAGGTCCTTTCCCCACTCTTTTTCTTAAAAGTCATATGTTCAGAAGTATAATTCATAATCAGTAGAGTTTATCCTGTTAAGATGTATAGTTTAAAGAGCTTTGACAAATGCATCTTCTTGTGTAATCACTACTACAGTGAATAAGATAGGATATTTTTGTCATTTCCTTCAACAAGTTCCATGTGTTTGTTTTAGGCTGGGTTCTCAAGAGAAGCAAAACCAGTAATGTTTGCACACACACATACACACACAGATACTTATTTCAAGAACATCACATAATTGTGGAAGATGAATCCTGTCAAAATCAAGTCTATGGATCAGATGTTAATCAGGAGACTTAAATGTTCTGACATAGCTGGGGGACTGGCAAACCAGTAAGCAGGAAGATGAACCAGAAAGCAAGAAGTTGAAGCAAGAAGGCTATGGATGCTGAGGTAGATGAACTCAAGGTTGGCAGGTTAGACTAATGGCTCCCAGGATCGACAGGCAATATTCAGGCCATTGGCTCAAGTCGAAAGAACCAGTAAGAAACCAGAAAACTTAGGCCACACTCCTAAGGAAACTTTTTTCAGTAAGGGGGTTGTACTTCATCCTAATTTTTTTTTACAATTGATTGGCTGTTCACAGCAGATCCCATGATGATAGTGATTACACTGTGGTACATAACTTGATGGGGGATTACTGGGCCTTAGCTGACAGATCACTCAGGATCCTGACCTAGCCATAGTAACACAAAACATAACTATCACGTCAGCCTTAACAATCACTTATCTGACCCAACAATTTTGTCTTTCCAGAATGTCATTGAGAGAATTTACAATATGTGGTTTTTTGTGTGTCTGGCTTCTGCCATTCAGCATATTCTCAGCTTGCTTCTTTCAGGTTTAGTTGGTAATTCATTGAACCTAGGTTTATCTATACCTCTTTTGATTGAATTGTTTCCTGCTTTTGATGATCTTCTCCGTGGTCATATATTTTCATTTTTCCGAACTAGACTGGATGTTGCTTGGTTTTATAAATTTGGGATTACTGGGTTGTTCAATATATTTACACTTCTCAAAAACTTCCAAAATATTTTCCAAAGTAGTTGTACCTGCTAGTGACTTCTAAGGAGCTAATTGTAGTAGTATATTTAGTTTCCAGGTTTCAGTGTCAGAGTTGACCTACACTACTCCTTACCCTTCGTGTTTATGTAAATCTGTCTTCAACCCCTACTCAACAAATCTTCATCACAGTTACCTTCACTGCCCATTCTTGCGCATTTTAATTCATTGAAAGGGCTTCCCCTATTCTTAGAGTAACCCAAACCAAATCCATTGTCATTAATTCAACTCTGACTCATAGGGACCCCAGTTAGGGCATGTCAGCTGTCAGTCATCACAGGAGGAAACAGCCTTAATCTGCCAACCTGGGAGTGGACCTTGAGGTTAGTAGGCCAGTGCCTAGCCTACACCACCACTAGGGGGCCTTTGAGAAGTAAGGCTAATTAAGAAACTGCTCTGACTTAGTATATAATTAGACTTAAAGGCATACTTTGTAATGGATCTTGTTTGTACACAGGGACTGCTTGTGTTTATCAAAGTGTATGTAGGTGAGGGAGCCCCATCCTCATTCAGTACAGATTTCCTTTTATTTACTGTCCATTTTTAGCAAGTGTGATTAGCAGGTAATTCCAGCCCACAGAAAATTAGAAGGCCTCAGGGGTAAATTGTTAGCAGTACTGGAAGCAGCCCAAAATGATATACACCATAGGCAATAATTACTGATTTTTAAAAAGGATAGGAAGTTTACAGGAGTGAAAATTTTCTTTATGTTCCATCTGATGAATTCCCCAAATTGCCTTCATATTAGCATCAGATGAGGATCTTTTAAAAATTCTAAAACTAAGCCACCAGTTAAATGACAAATGTTAAGGATGGAACATAGACAAAAGTTTTTTAATACTGGTGATTCTCCTATTCAGACAACCCTGAGAATCACACGCTTGACACATGACTTCATGGTCACTGACTACCTGCTTTGGGCAAGCTCCTGCCTTTGGGCTGCATTGTTCTCTTGTGATAATTGAAGCGACTTGATGGTGATCTGCAAGATGATCTTGCCTATCCTCAACCTGCTAATTGTCATGCTTGGAGACCTCATTTCCCAAGAATTTTTACTCCATCTGAATGACGAGTTTCAGCTTCTCTTGAGATGGATTTTGTTGACATGACGTGATGTTCTATATACTTAATAAGACAGCTATGCTATATCTTCTTTTTTTTTTTTTTTAAAGACATGGTATTTGCTCTGTGTTGCTGTGAGCCAGCATATGGAGTAGTTTTTTGATTACTGGGAGTGAATTTATTTGATAAGCCTGAAGTGGCGGGGAGGGAAGCCCCAGAATGCAATGCTTCTCCAAAAGAATTCTGCTTTGTATAGCACTTGTGAAACTTATCAGCTATTTTCAGAGCTTGTTGAAAGAGCGAGGGCATATAAGTTATATTTTCAAAATATTGCTGTTGGTGCCAAAAGGAAGCATAGCTTCTTGGAGTGTGTTAAGAGCTGTTCAGATTCCCCCCGACGGCTGCCTTTCACCAGCGCTCATCCCTGGGCAGCAGGCTTCCAGGCGCATGTGTTGTGGTTTGAACCGATTTGATGTTGTCTCTGTCAGAATGGCCCTTTTGGAGAATTCATATTTGCCTACTGTACTCGGCAAGCTCCAGCATTTTAAAATTTTATAGCTGAAGCTGTATAAGATGGGAGCCCTGGTAGTGGCATTGGGGTTTTTGTGCCCAGCTGCTGACCCTAGAATCAGGCCTTCAAAACCACCAGCAGCTCCAGGGGCGAAAGATGAGTCACTGTACTCTTGAAATGAAGTGTAGTCTTGGACCCCACAGAGGCAGTTCTACCCTGATCTAGAGAGTGAAAATTGACTCGAAAGCAGTGAATTTTACTTTATTGGATATAAATTTATCTTCCTTTACTTGGAAAGAAAACTAACATTTGGAGCGTATGCTTTAAAAATATATTTAATTTTTTGGTTGAAAAATAGACTTTTTACATTTGTAAAGAGTTTCAGTCTCAGAAATCTACGGAGAGAGTTTTATCGTGTGTGTGTGTGTGGGGGGGGGGCGCCCTATGAGTTGGAATCCACTTCATGCCTGTGAGTGGGATCTAATTTTTATTTACATAAGTGAACTTATTTGTATAAAAAAGGAAAACATTAAAAATTTATGGTTATTGCTGTAAAACTTCAAAAAGCCCCACTTCTTTAAGTCATCTGGAATTTCTTGTAGTCTTGTTTTCTGAATTTTGTCACTGACTGTGCTATGGTGAAGTATGTTGAGCTAATTCGCCTTTGTGGAGAGCTTCATATTTCTTTTGAGAAAATAAATACACATGGCAGTGACCCATTACCGAGCCCATATATATGAAATCTAGTGAAGCAATTAATCCTTTGAGTTTCTTAAATGATATACAGATGTTAGGGTACAGCAATTCGCAGAAAGAATTCTTTGTATAGTACTTGTGAAACTTTCCAGCTATTATCAGAACATATTGAAGGGCATATAGGCTATATTTTCACCAAGTTAGGAAGACTGGCCAGAAGGAGGGTATTCAGAGCTGTGCACGAACTCCATAAAGTTCCCAGTGTTTGTAATGGGGTTCCTGCTGGTGCACCAGATTCTCTCCCTTACACACATATGACCAATTTGCTTTACCAGGGTTTAACATGCGTTTTATATGATTTAACTTGCTTCAACATGGACCAATTTGCTTTAGTCTCAATGAGAATACTGGGTCAGAGTAAGAATTCACAATTGCTTACTGTACTGATACTTTAAAAATGTGCTCTCTCTTTTTTTACTAGTATATGTAACTTTTACCTTGTCTACTGTTGTCAAGTTTTGAAACCATATACTTCAAAGAGATATGATATTATCTATGAATACATTGCCAAGTTTTTCTCTTCCTCCCCCCCCCCCCAGTTGTTGCTGATTGAATTATAGGAAAGCTTGATATTAAAGACCCTTGGTGTAGTCCTGTAGTGTCCTCCTGAGACAGCAGTGACTCATAGCAGGGAGGAAGAGAAGGGGGAGGAGGAGAAGCAACAACATTAGGAGCAGTAGTAGAGAATCATGGGCCATGCATTGCGAGGTGAACACTTTGAACCCAGCAGGCACTCTGCGAGTTCTACTCCTACAGCACTGTATCCTTGGAAACTCCAAGGGGGCAGTTCCAATTTGTCTTTGTAGGGTCACTGTGAATCAGAATCTGACTCTGTGGTAGAGATTTTAGGTATCATTAAAGAACCTTAGTAGTGCAATGGTTTAAGTGCTCCGCTCCTAGATGAAAAGTTGATGGTTTGAACTCACCTTGAGGCTCTTTAGAAGAAAAAGCTGGTAGTCTGATTTTGTGATGTTTAAATCCTAGAAACCAGTAAGGTAAATCTACTCTGTCACATGGGGTAACCATGAGTACAGGCCTGACCATGCTTGACAACCAAAGGCGTCATTTTAAAAGTAAACTTCAATTACAAGTTGATCCCTTTTTTATTTCCCCCCTTTCCTCTTCTGTTGTAGACTCTAATATCCACAGAAAGGTTTTTGTTATAGCATTAAAACATTTTCTATGTTATCAGTCTTTATTTTTGTTTTAAGCTCATTTGAAAGGCATTAATGGAAGCAATACAGTTAAAATGAGTCTCAGATTTTTAGTCTTGTAGAATATAGAAATTAGCATTGGACCTAATTTCTTGATTTTAGACTTTATTCTTATTGCTACGGGAGGGGGGAGGAGTGTTTATTACACAATCCTACAATAATATATACAAGAGTGCTGTATCATGGTTTATCTTGGCAGTGCACTTTTTAGACACAAGGCTTCTTTTAGAACATGAAACAATATGCTGATTCCTGAATAGACTTATTAAAATTAACAAGCCTCAGAGCCAAAAGTTTTTCCAGTAAAATCTGAAAAATGTACCCTTTTAAGAAGCAGTCCTCAGTTATAGTTGCAGTAGCCGGATTTCTTGGTAAGAAATTGTGTAGTAGAAAAGATTCAGTACCCACATGACACATAGTTTATTGACTTTGAAACTATGATAGTTATTGTTTCTTTTTTTTAGAATATTTTAAAAATGGAATTCTGGAATTAGAGCATGGACTTCCTCCCTTTCAGATGGGATAGTACCTAAACCACTTCTGTCTATTTAAAAGCTATCCTGAGAAAATTGATTCTGTTACCCATCTTAGGATCTTATACCAATAATTACTTAGGAAATTCTCAGGAACTTAATAAGACAAGAAGTTTTTGTTTCCTATCACACTGAAGAATGGGAGGAACGCTAATTAGCATTGCATGCCCTAAAACTGAAACATTTGACAATGGAGTCTCCTGGGGCACCATTCATATTACTGTAAGGGCATATAGACCTAAGGCTGTCCTTATAAACTCAAAAGAGGGATAGAAAGACCTTCAAAAACTCTTTGTTTTGAACATAACACTATATATTGTTTGAAGGACAAATTTTGGTCTTTCTATCTAGAAGATATTTTGTAGATAGAAAATACAAACTATTTTCTGTTACCAGCTGTCCGTAATATTTAAAACCAACTTTTGTCAATTTTATTGCAGAGATAGTTTGGTTTTGGATTTTTACATAGAGCGATGACCCGTTTTTGCACCAGGTTTGTTTTGCAGGAATCAGTTAAATAGTTTTGTTAGAGGATGTAAGACATGGTTTTCGTAACCTTCTGGCTAGCTTATTCTTAAGCTACCTTATTCATAACCTTCCTCTTCAGAAAAGTGTTGTCTGCCTCTCCAAAACTCCAGGCAAATTGATTCAAGTGCCAGATCTCTTGCTTCTTACCTGTTTCTTCAGTTAGAAGAGATGCATGGCAGTCCTCTAGGCAGGTTCTGCTTCTGACCAAGCAGAGTCATTGTTGCAGTGCTATTGGCTCTGGAAACTTAACTGAAGATGTAGTTATTAGATGCTGTCAGGACCATTTTGACTCACAGTGACCCGCATGACCTCTCCCATAGAATTTTCTTGGTTCCAATTATGCTAGAAGCAGACACCAGGTTCTTTTTCCTGCAGAGTGAGTGGGTGGGTTCAAACCACCACCAACCTTTGGGCTAAGCACATTAGCAGCTGAGGGCTTAACTGTTTGTGACACCACCTGAAAGATAGATCATAGATACTCATCGGACATTACTAATATATTTGATGCCTCATCTAATTTTGTCATTTTTAACTTTATCACCAGTTTTGTTAATTTTTCTCACTTTCCAGGTAATTGTTCTTACTGATATATGACTTAGGCCAATTTTTCTAGTGTAATGTTTTTTAATTGTGGCAGAATATGCCCAACAAAACATTCTGCAATTCAACAGCTTCTACATCTGTAATTCAGTGTCATTGGTTCTACTCTTTGTGTTGTGCAACCATTATTGATATCCTTTTCCAAATTATTCTACTATCATTAACATAAGCTCCATGCTCCCTAAGCAAAAACGCTTCCTCCTTCACCCACGGTAACCATTGGTCAACTTTGGTCTCTTGTTTTGAGTATTTTTCTTTCACATATCATATACTTCGATAGTTAAGTCGCTTTAAAGAGTTCGTTCTAGTGCCCCCCGCCTCTCCAGCATTCATTATTTGCTCCCTAATTCCCCCCAGATCTCCTCCTCCATAAACCATTGCTTCAGTTGTCTCTGTGCATCTACCCCTTCTGAGCTTCATAGACTGAAGCCTAACAAACAACACAAATTGAAACCAGAAAAATGGTAATAATATTAAAATAAAGAATAAAAAAGCAAAGACCACCAACAATATTAAAAAAGCCAGAGAAGAAATTTCTGTTTTGGAATAAGGGAAAATTATTTAAACCTAGAGCAAATACAGTTTGGGTCAAATAGGTCAACTGACCAAGTATCATATTATCTCATGGTTCAATCCACCATAATCAAAGTTACAATTATCTCTGCTAGTAAAGCTATTCGAGTTCCTAGCCTGTTACCAGAGGGGATCTGTCAGAGACTTAATCTGACTAGATACTCTGCAGATGAATTTTGGGCTGCCACTGCCCCTTCATAACCTTCTACAAATTTGGCTTTAACAATTTTAAGCTGTGCTACTTTTCCTTCATCATATTTGTGTTTGTCAGCTTTGGATCACACAGGCTGGTGGAACGGACTTAGTTGACAGCTCACTGAGATGGCTGCTTGTTTGAACATGTCTTTAAGACCTCAGAGACTATTCCGCTTGTTAAGCAGGGCTTCATCTGCTCTCTTCACCACGCTTTGCTGTAGCACCCTTCTTTTCAGCAGGCTCTTCCTGAAGGGGGATCTAGAGCATGTTATCAGAACTAACTGTTTTTGTATTCGAGTTGGATTAAAGTGGGAGCCCAGAATCCATATGGTCGGTGATGAGTTATGAACTCTGGTTTACTTTGGTGGTCATACAAAAACCCAAACCAACAAGAACATCAACAGCAACAAAACTCAACAAACAAAAAAGATAACATTCTAATCATCTCCCTGGGATATGAGATTGCATTGGCGGTGGGGGGGTGGGGGAGTAGGGAGTGTTAAATCAGTATTTCCTCTGGCACTATGTATGACAAATGTGTATGTATGTGTATATATGTGTATATATGTATGTACATGTATATTAACTGAAACTTTTTTGCATTCTCGTTTAGTAATTATTTTTACTCATGGGCAAAATAATGGATTTCAGTGTAGACTGAATATTTTCCAGTTTCTGAATTGGTGGGTTCTGAATTAATGAATTTTAAGGTGTTTTTAATATGCCAAATGAAAATGCAGTGTGCTTATGGAAATCCATAGGTTTGCATGAAGTGTGTCAAATTTGAAGAGACCCTGTGTCTCTCTTGAAGCTTGTTGCCTTGGTAACTCCTTAAATTTGATGCCCTGTCTCTGTGCGTGTCATTTCTTCTAAATACCAGTAAAGCAGTTGCCTTCAAGCTGATTCCAATGGGCACATCAGCATAAAATTGTACTTGGTAAGGTTTTTCATGGCTGATGTTTTGGAAGTAGATAGCCAAGTCTGTCTTTTGGGACCTCCAGGTAGACTTAGTAGCCCTCCCAGGTTTTGCTTAGTAGCTTAGTGCATTAGCTTTTCCCACCATCCACAGACCACATTTTCCCCATGGACTTGACTATTTTCTCCTTATCAACCTCCCCTTCCTTATCTTTCAGAATGAAGTATCATTCTGCTTGTAACTGAGTAAAGGTTCTGTAGGGTAGAAGCTTTAAGTGTGTCCCCTCATCCTGAGCTCCAGAATTAATGAATGAAGATTGTTTTCCCTTTGGGTTGGGGTAGAACTTTGATGAGGCTTCGTATGGCCGCCTGAAGTTTTCAGAAACTTTCAGGTTTTTAGATATATGTTAAAGAGCTCTAAGTCACCTAATATTGAGTCTATCAGTAGAGAAAGCATACAATCAAGTACAGATCTTTACATTAATGTATGCCATTTTACATATAATACACCTCTAAGAAGAATTATGTGGGGATGATATTTGACCTCCTCTAACTTCCAGAGAGTGGTAGAGACTCAAAATCCCCGTGTGCACCAGCACAAGGCCAATTCCCATGAGGCTGAGGTCAGACATGCCTGTACTATTCACCTTCCTAATTCTCACTCTGCTTGTCCTCCCTCACCCCCACCCCATCCCCAACCATCTTTTCTAGTGTGAGGGCCGGGTTTGATAATTCATTGCAGTGTCCACATAGGCCTTACAGACCACACTCAAAATTATGGGGGTTATTAAGAAATCTGACATATTACACATGCTCAGGATACAATTATTCAGATAAGACAGCCACTTTGTCATGTAGGAAGACCTGCCCCTCTCCTGTCTTTGGCTGTGCAAGCTCTTGGAATCTGACTTGCTGGAGTAATGCCACAAAGCTCTTTTAAAACTATCAATAAATGCCCAAGAGGGCTTGCCACTCTGACAAGAGACTCAGGCTGACGGTACTCAGTTCTAGCTATTCTATCTCCATGAGTCACAACATAGCTGACTCACAATTAAGTGCCTGTAGGCACACAGCCCATTCCTGAAGCCAGCCTCCTGGAACTGGTAGGGACTTAGCTTTGCGTACAATGTGGGACTGGGAAATCCATTGCTGTCTCTTGCTCTGACTCTTGGTTCTGCTGCTGCTCCTCTGTCATTGGTGTCAAAGCTATCTCGTGGATCAAGGAAGTTCAATGCACATGTGATTCAGGGTCTGCAGGATTTGCTCCATTCTTTGCTCTATTTTCTTGCTAGTAATGAGATCCCACCTTCCTGCTTCTGAAATGGCTTGTTTTATACTTAGCAGAATGGCAATCACAAGGAACTCTCAACTGAATCTTCCAAAGCTGTCAGTGTCTTTCCCACCATCTCCTTTGCAGCCTCTGAGGAAACAACATTTGTTGTAGTTACAAGAAATATGATAAAAGAGCCCTATTAAATAATTCATTGCACAGCACACCCACTCAGCACGTGTCAACTATCCTGTTATCTGACATTTCACGTTTACAAATATGAAAAAAAAATTCAGTGCATCAGTGACATATGTCTAGCAGTAATGAATCCTGAGTGTGAGGCAAGCTTAGTGCCTGGTTAGTGCTATGTGCCAACTTGGCTGGGCCATGATTCTTCGTAGTGTGCAGTTGTGTACATAATATAGGATGACAGGTAATGATGTAGTGATCCTCTGTTTTATGATTGGATACCCTTACTGCATGTTATTTCTTCTCATAGTCCTGCTTTTCTGAAAATGATCTGGTCTTTGGAAAATTATATTGATAAATGCAAAGTGGTGTATCATAGTGCTATTCTCTGTAGAAGGTTAAGGAAATTTGATAATTTGGTGAGCTTAAATTGAAATAAGAAATTAGAAAAATTGGCAGAGAATATAGTATGGTACCAGATAACGTCTTTATCAGTGTCAGTTGTGTATTTTGATGGAAAAGTATAGCATGCAAATGAAGAGCTCAGTACTGCCCTTTCTCAATAGCTTTCTATTTATTTAAAATTTATGGTCAGACTTCAGATATCCTTCAATTAGGAAATGAATGCTTTCTTTATGGACAGCTCATAAGAGTTCCTTAATATGTTATGCATTTTCAAGATTGTTTCATATAAAATATTATTATTTGATAGCATTTTTATTAGCAATATGAGGTATATTAAACATCATCTACTTCCAATTGAAAATTACTTTGAAGTGTGGTCTCTCAGCTTCCACAATGGTGTACCATGGCCAAGGCTAGAAAGGGCCGAAGGTGATGGTGCAACCCATCAACCTCATCTTCAGATATTTGCAGAACAGATCCCGGATTCAGGTGTGGCTCTATGAGCGAGTGAATATGTGGCTAGAGAGCTGTGTCCTAGACTTTGATGAGTGTATGAACCTGGTATTAGATGATGCAGAAGAAATTCACTCTAGAACAAAGTCAAGAAAACACTAGGACAGATCATACTAAAAGGAGATAGCATTACTCGGCCACAAAGCGTGCCCATCTAGAAACCAGATCACTGAAGTGAGAAGCTGAGGGCAAGAGCTCCCTTAACTCCCCTCTTTTGAGAGTTGATTGTGATGAATATAGTTCTAAAACATGTGTTCATACTGTTTTCATTACCCCCATGTTCTTACTGAACCACAATAAATGGCCTCCACAGGATTGTTTTTATTAAAAAATAAAAAAATTACTTTGAAATAAAGGGTTTTTTTTTGACATCGATCCTACAACTTACTTTGAAAAAATATTTTCCAAAATTTGATTTATTTGCAACTTAACTCGGTCATTACTGTGTTCCTGCTTAGTGATGTTTTCAAGTTATGTAATAATTGTAGTGAACCATACCAATAGTAACTTTGAAATGTCCTTCTGGTTACTAGACTGTCTCAAAGTAGAATGTATTAGCTATTGTAAAAAAAAGTTTTAAAAATCAATGGTATGTTTTATGTAAATAGCTGATTAAAATGATATCGATAACTTATATGTCTTTAATATTAAAATTAAACATGATTTGTTGGTTTCAGGATGAACTTTTATGTCACTAAATATTTTAGTGTAAATGAGTTGTTGTTGATATGGAAATAGACTATTTCTGTTTCCAAGATTTGGGAAAAACCTCTTTAAGATTTCTCCCTATCTCAGGTGAAAATGACGAGACTGATGGTTCGGGGGGCAGGGAGGAACCCAGCATGAGAGATGGGGAGGGAGGGAACGGAGGTGGTGTTCACCCGAGGGATAAGGGAACAGCAAGTGATTCAAAATCAGTGACGAGGTGAAGGTGAGGTGAGAGGTCCGATAGGGATTGATCAAGAGTAATGTAGCAGAGAGAAAATACTGAAACCCAAATGGAGGCTGAGCATGATAGTGGGACAAGAGGAAAGTAAAAGGAAATAGAGGAAAGAACTGAGGGGCAAAGGGCATTTGTAGAGGTCTAAATACAGGCATATATATAAGTGGATATATTTATTTATGACATTGGGAAAATAGATCAATGTGCATGTACTTGTAGTTAGGATTAGTACAGCAGATGAGCATTGGACCTCTGCTGAAGTACTTCCTCAGTGCTCAGAATATTTGTTCTATTAAATTGGCGTTCTATATTCTATTAAATTGGCTCACCTTCCTGACATGATCACTGAAGATAAATGTGTGCATAAGCAAATGAGGTGAACAAAGCTGATGGTTCCTGGCTATCAACCTGATATCAAAGCAAATGTGGTGAAGAAAGCTGATGGTTCCTGGCTAGAACCTCTGGGGTCGTAAAGGCTTGAAAGTAAACAAGCACCCATCTAGTTCAGAAGCAACAAAGCCCACATGGAAGAAGCACACCAGCCTGTGTGACCACAAGGTGTCGAAGAGATCTGGTATCAGGCATCAAAGAACTAAAAATTATATCACTATAAATGAGGGTGAGTACAGATTGGGGACCCAAAGCCCAGCAATAGGTAAAGCGACATCCCCTTGCAGAGGGGGCTGCAGGGAGGAGGTGAGCCAATCATGGTACAATGTAATAACAATGAAATATACATTTTTCCTCTAGTTCGCACACACTTCCTCCCACCCACTATCATGATTCCAATTCTACCTGACAAATCCAACTAGACCAGGGGATGGATACTGGAGCTGGAAACATGGGGAATATAGGATAGAGGATCCCTTCAGGACCAGTAGTGGGAGTAATGATACCGAGAGGGTGGAGGGAGCGTGGAGTAGAAGGGGAACCAATTTCAGGGATCTACATCTAACCTCCTCTCTGGGGTACGGACAAAGGGGAAGTGAGTAAAAGAACACATTGGATGGTGTACGATATGAAAAAGTAATAAGAAATTGTAAATTATTAAGGGTTTGTGGGGGAGAGGGAGAGGAGAGGGAGGGGAAATATGGGGAGCTGGTACTGGTGGTCTAAGTGGAGGGAGGATGTTTTGAGAGTGATGATGGCAACAAGTGTGCAAATGTGGTCTCCATACAATTGACAAATGAGGATGGCAACATGTGTGCTTGATACAAATGCTGTATGGAATGTTGTAAGAGCTCCCAATAAAATTGTTTCAAAAAAGATTGCTCCCTACCTCAAAAGCATTTTAAAAAATATTCCTTCCTCTCCTCCCCAAACTAGATCAGCTTTTATTATTTACCTTTAGACACAGTTACAAAGAACTGTAAGTGTGAAGTACTTAAATTATGATGAAAAATATAATGACTCTTTAGTTTTCAAGTTGGAAATACTTTGTGGAGTTTAATACTTTAATGAAACTGAGCATGATGATTATTTTAGTTTACTTAGTACTGAGATCTGTATTGTAATTCACTTCATATTGCACCAAGGAATAAGCTTTTCATAATTGATTAGAGCCCTGCATTTGCAAGCACGTTGTTATTTTCTCTGTTTCACCACCCGAACTTGAAGTAATTCTTCAGATCTTTGCTAACCTGCCTTTGAGGTGTCAAAGGTACAGCTTTGCTGAAGATTCTGGGCCTTGCACTTTTCTAACCGGAATTTTTTTTTTTTTAACTTTTAGGAGAGAGTAGATTGGTGCCTAAAATGGAAGTAGATATTAACGGAGAGTCCAGAAATACACTGGCCACTCTGCCTGTGGCTGAGGCGAGCTCTCCAGGAAAGGCAGAGGCAGAAAAACCCCGCTGCTCCAGCACGCCGTGCTCGCCCATGCGTCGGACTGTGTCAGGCTACCAGATCCTCCACATGGACTCTAACTATTTAGTTGGCTTCACAACTGGTGAGGAACTGCTGAAATTAGCACAGAAGTGCACGGGAGGTGAAGAGAGTAAGGGAGAAGCCATGCCTTCCTTGAGGTCCAAACAGCTGGATGCAGGACTAGCGCGTTCCTCTCGTTTGTATAAAACCAGAAGTAGGTACTACCAGCCATACGAAATTCCAGCGGTCAATGGCAGGAGGCGAAGGCGCATGCCCAGCTCAGGAGACAAGTGCACTAAATCTTTACCTTATGAACCTTATAAAGCCCTCCATGGGCCTCTGCCTCTTTGTCTTCTCAAAGGTAAGAGGGCTCACTCCAAATCCCTGGACTACCTCAATCTAGACAAAATGAACATCAAGGAGCCAGCTGACACAGAAGTGCTACAGTACCAGCTTCAACACCTAACCCTTAGAGGGGACCGTGTGTTTGCTAGGAATAATACATGAATGAATTGGCAGAGAGTTTAAACCAATTTAGGTCAGCCTACACTTGGCTAGAGAACCCACTGCAGTACTCTGTACATGACTCTTCACATTATAGATGGTTATATCAGCTAAGTGTTCCTGGAACATAACAATTGTTTGAATCACATTTTGAATACAGAAATGAAGTCACAGGTACTTGGGGAAATCATTCTAGGGCACGACGCTGCAAAGACAACAGAATGTTGACCTTTAGTTTGTGTAGCTTTTTCGCTAGGGACAAGGCTTTGGTACAGTAATATGTCTTTATGGTTCAGGCACTCATTGGGAATGCTAACGGCTTCGTGGTTGCTGACTTGGTATGATTTATTAGAAATTTATATCTTAAGTACTCAAGTACTTCTTTAATCTCTGTATTTTACTATAAAATGTATGTAATGATTTGTTTTATGAAATTGAGAACTTGAACATTGCTGAATTGGACCACTTTTTATTTTTAAATATTGAGTTTAAATATTTTATAACTGGTTTTGCACTGAAAAATTAACATTTCAGATTGACAAGATAATAATCTTTCTTCACTTGCCTCAATATTATTGAGCAATGAATTTTTTTATTTCCGCATGGAAAGTTATCAATCTTCTCTATGGTTGTAAAAATATTTCTTTATAGCGTTATTAAAGTGTGTCTTAATAAAATTAAATTTGGGATACAAAGTATTTATTTTACAATGATTGGGGGGAGAGGGGAAGCTTTTCCAGAAAGTTTCCAACATGAAGTTTTCATAAGTTGGAAAAGTTTCCTTTGTGCTTATTTTCTAATTTAAAATTCATCTGGAATTTTAATATGGAAAGGATTCTCTTAACTGGATTATAGGCATAATACTGTTTGCATCTGAATGTTCTGTAAATGAAAGGAATTTTAATAGATGAACTCATGATTTCTACTATCGAATGCTTAAGTATGAAGTGTTACCATTCAGCATGACATCGGGCCATTCCCGTTTTATTTCTGTGCAAGCACTCATTGAAATTCCAGTTTCTAGGATTAGTATATGAGCCTAAAGTGCTTCTACAGTTTTAATGGGTTAATCCTGGATTACTTAAAAATTTATGTCAATTGCACTGGTTTAATTTGTTGCTAAAGGAACAATGCCCTGGCTTTAGTAACAAATACAGCTTAACTATTCTTGAATATATTTTGAGGGGAAAAATTGTATGTAACTTACATTTTGTAAAAGTTTCTATTTTTTCTTTTTTTTTTTTGACTCCTGAAGGTGCAATTTATTACTGAATTGGTGTTTCTGGCAGCATAAAACTGTTCATCTAAATTTTTCTTCTGGGAGCTGTGAGTTTCTTAGGTATTAGCAGTCTTGCTTATGAAATAAGAACACCTTTTCATTAAAGAGTGGGTTATTTCTTGGTGTAATGTGACTTTTCTTTAGCCAGAATGAATGACAAACTCCATTTAGAGCAGAATAAGTATTAGAAAATCCTAGGAACTCTCTTAAATCACATTTATTATACTTTATTGAGACAAATGATGTGAAAGAACTGGGGGTAAATTCGCCCCTATCTTAGAGTTGATTTCTTGATGGGCTAGAAATTTTTGGCCATTGTATATTTGAACGTAAATTGCACCTTTGTAACATAGTGTATTGACAAATGATCACTAAGATTAACTATATCTATACATTAGTTTGACAAGAAATAGAATCCTGTCAGATGCCAAAGAGTTGGGATTTTTACGTTTAAGGATTAAACACCATTATTTATTGATGATTTACCCTGTGGAATTGTATTATTTCTAACTGAAATAAAAGGGTGATGTAAACTCACTGACTTGTGTAGTGCTTTAAACAGGAGCCATTGTCTGGATACTGCTCTCAAGATTTCCATCTCAAGACTCTTGTGGTGGTGGTGGTGGTGGTGGTGGAGGAGGAGGTGGTAGGTAGTACGTGGGAGGTGGGAGGTGGGAGGTGGTGGTGATTCTGTGCTGTTGATTTAAATCAGACTCAGAGCAGCCCTAGTGGCTCAGTAGGCCCATACTTGGCTGTTAACTGAAGGGTCAGCATTCAAGCCCACTTACGGAAGAGAAGATGATTTGTTCCTGAAAAGATTGCAATTAGGAAAACCATGTGGGCTATTTTCTGTGGTAGGGTCCCCATGAGTGACATGTTCTAAAACTTTCAATTGTGCTCACTGGCATTTTTAAGGCTAGGATGTAATCATTGTAGTGAAATACACTAACTCTGTTTAAAAACACAACAATGTGCCCATGAGACTGCCTACAAAAAGTAGCTTTGTCATGTTTTACAGAGATGGGCCTTTTGTGATAATAAATGGGGTTAGAAGTATAGACATGGCACTTTTGTTATTACCTGCTTAGTAAAGATGCATAATCTTCAGTTGGGGTTCCTGGAAAGAAACTGATCAACATTATACATCCGTTTTCAAAATGTGTTTGCTGACTTATTTCAGACTTGCTTTCTCTGTGTTCTGTGGATTCTTGCCCCTACGGTAGGTAGTATCCTTATCAGCGGAGGGATACATGGGATCTTCAGGTGAGAAGGAAATCCTATTTTCACCAGCCTTGTTTTTCATGTTTTCATTTCTATTCAATTTAATATTCTTTAATAAACAGATCACAGGGCACCATTATGAGTAGGCTATATTTGTTATTAGTACTTTCCCTTTTATGCATTTCATGTAGCTTTAAAGAAAAGATTTTTTTTTTTTTTTGCCTTCACAAAAATGCCTTGTCTTAGTCTCTGAGGTGAGTTTCTTTTCCTCTGACTTCCAGCTGGCTGTATATGCACCTCTGGCTCCTGGGGCTTCAGACAGCAAGCAGTCCATGAAGAATATGACTGTGGAAGGGGACCTTCCCTATTTCAGGATGCCCAGAACTCCGAGCTCTTGGTTAGCCTGGCAGCCACTCCAGGTCCATCTATCTAGACATGCCGCCTCTACCGAATGCCCTCCGGGGCTGGGGTGTAGGTCATCACCACACCCTTTTCCTGCACTGAAATAATAATCTAAGTATTTGGGATTTAGCAAGGTTTTTTTTAGGAAGAGTCTGAGTTAACTTTCAAAGGCAAATTGGTCTTGAGATTTCTGAAAAATGAATCCATGTTCACTTATTTTGTCATTTATGAAGAAATATATTTCTAACATTTTTGTTTTGGGAAAGCTTTGTTTCCATTGTAATTTTTTTAAAGGGGAAAATGGTAAATGACCTTGGCCTGAGTGGTTTGTTATCAGAGATAATTCAAGGAACATTGAACAATTTGTTGATTGTGTAAATGCTAAGAATATCCGGGGTTGCGCAAGAGCAAGGATGTGCATTAATGTGGAGAGGACAGCAAGTATTAAGTAAAATTGTTTTTGAAACAATGTAATTTGATTAGGAAAACAGAAATTGATGAGAATGATTAGCTTGGAAAGATAATTATATGACTAGAAGTGGAGGCTGTTAGCACTTCCTGCTGTGCTTCTCCAGGTAAGAATTATGAAAGACTTCTCTAATAGTTCACATTAGAAAAAAGTTGAGATGTGTTTCTCCCCGCTCTCTCCTACCATGGCTGCATGGAACAATACTAGGTGCATATTAAAAGAAGAATGGATTTTATTTGCTATTTGGAGTTTGCTCAGGCTCTAGGACATCTTTGTATTCCAACCGAGAAGGATGTTGAATTTGCAGTGTTGTCATGGTGAAATGACCTTGGCCAAGGCTTTGTTAAATGATTTTTTAATAAAAGAAGAAAAGTCTGAAGCTAGATCTGCTGAACTTTCTCACTCCTGATCTTGGGGTTGTGTTTGATGTACAGGTTGATGGGAGAACACTGGATGAGAACAGGGGAACTTTTTAAACAGAGGATCACAGCATCTCCTGAAATAGAAGAGAGGAATGCACAGTCAGTGAAAGCTTTCAGTGATTCTGGGATTGCTTCCGGAAAGAACTTTGATACTACTGGATTTATGGAATACTTGGCAGCAGTTTTCAGGTTCCTACTGAGATAGAGTTCTTGCTGCGTGTCTGTGAGGAGATGAGAGAGCTTGGGGTCCATGATGCTGACCTTTAGTTTGCTTAAGTAGGATCTGTATTCTTCACACACTTTCTTTGAATTGTTAAACGTGGAAATATATATTTGGTGGTGGCTTTTATCTCTGACCCCTAGCCAGTGGTACAGTGAGAGAAAAGCACTTAGGTGTTAAGTTATTCATCTTTCTGAAGTTCACAGCTAGATTAAGCAGTGAGAGCAGGATGACAACCACTGAGTGTGTGTGCCACCATGCGTCCTCAATCCATGGGAGCACAGTCTCTTATCATCCTGATGTGCCTCTCTGTCTTTCTTAACCTACACCAGAATAAAGCTGCCCCACCCTCTTGTGGGCGACCTGGTGAATTGAAAAGTGATTTGAACTTTGTTGAGTATGAGACACTTCTGAGTGCTAGTAACAAGAGAGCAAGACAATGGTCCTGCATGCAGGCACTATGGGACAGGGTATTTCTCATAGAAAACTTCTTTTAGTTCTTTGTTTCAAAAGGACGCTGGAAAGAAACAGGATTTGAGTCTCTTGATGATATTGAAACTGCTGTTTTGATAAGGTATAAATCAGAGAGTGTAGGAGTCTCTCATGAAGGGTCAGTGAGATGGAAATACTACTTTCAGAAATGTCGACCTACATGGAAGATATGTCAAGGAACATGAACTTCACATTTTGATTGTTTTGTTTAACAAAGGTCTCTGATTTTTTTTAATGTTTTTCTTTTACTTACCCTGGTATTCTGTGTGCCAGGCCCTGTAATAAGATATGGGGATACGAGATGAGTATCGTGCATCATCTTCCAGTTTAGAACAAATAGCATTTCAACTGCAGTGGTTTTCTTAAGATTTCAGTGTGTGTTTGCATATACAGAGAAACAAGTTTTGAATTCTGCTTTTAAATGTGGGAAAGCCTTCTGCAGGGAAAGCTGTGCTTGAGCCTGAAGGATGAGGAGGAGTTTGCCAGGTAGGTCAGAGGGTGAGGGCATCCCTGGCAGAAGAAAATCCTACTGGTATAGTGAAACCTAAAACTCAAAAAGACCTTGGATTTCATTCCTCCTCTTCAAACCAGCTGGGACAGAAATATGTCCTATAGCTTCCTACAGATTTCCAGGAAGACAAATCAAGCTGAACGTTACTGACGTTTGACCCACATTTTCTGGTGAATTTAGCAATGAGTTTTCCAACCATAGTACTTTAACTGCCTAACAGGATTCTGCAGTCCATGTTTCTTTTAATCCAATTGCCTTTTTACCTTAAAGTGTCTTCCCTGGCCTCAGGACCTGCCATCTGTAGTGGGTCTTTGAAGATCCAACGCTTACATAGATAACAGTTGTGTCTGTGTCTGTAAGGTAAGTAGGTCTTGGGCTACCAGGTAGCCATTGTAGGGCCCTGCATGGGAACATCGACCCTGAAGAGAAAGAATCTTCATGAGAAGAGAGAGGAGGAGATTCTGCCTACCTTGCCTTTCCCATTGGCAGAGAGAATCTGCTCTGCTCTGGAGCACATTCTGAACAAGTTTCCAGGTGGTGATTGTGGGAACACAGGGCTTGTGAGGCTCTGAGATGTTTGCTCCATTAGGAAAATCTGACTGAACCAGCTTGTCAACATCTGTGACCACCCCATAATACTCTCTCATGGGCCTCTGTCAAGCACATAAAAGCACTCTGTTTGGGGTAGGGAGGGTATTTGGGGATAGCTATTTTTTTTTTAATCTTTTTAAAAGGTACTTTTTAAAACTCCATAACTCCTCTCTATCTGCTTCTCTTTCTTTAAAGGAGCTAGGTACAAATAGATAAATGATTGAGGAGCTGAAAGCTTGACCCTTTATATAAGGTTCCCCAGTTTTGTCCATTTTGATTTGTGGCTTAATGTCTTAGCCACCTTGACTTTGTGGTTGTAAGGTACCCTTGATTCGGTTCTGATTCATACTTACCCTATTCCCAACAGAATGAAACACCCCACAATTATTCCTGTTTGAGCCCATTGCTGCAGCTGCTGTAACAGTCCATCTCTTTAAAGTCCATCTCTTCCTCTTTGTCTCTGCCTCTCCCTTGTACCAAGCATGATGTCTTTCTCAGGGACTGATTTCTCTTGACAACCACTTGGCTTTACCACTTGGTAAAGTATTCATACATAAGTACTCAATATGAACATAAGTTTATTTTTATAAATAGGTAAAATCATCCTTATTTCATAGTTCTTGTGAGAATCAGACGTCATGTACGTAATTTGAAATGTCAGGATGGTTGCTGACTACAGAGGCCATTGGTAAGAACAGAATCTTTGAAACTCCAGATTTTTGTTTCTTTGCCAGTGCTTTACAAAGGACCTGGTTAGTAAAAACACTACATTTAAAATATATTTTGGATAAAATATGGCAAGGTCTCCTTATGTGCCTGAGAGGAAGTTTTGTGTGACTTTGGGTTACCCGTCCGACTAGTAGATTAGTCTGTGTTTTCTGATGTGGGCTGTTACCATTCCGCAGAGTGAAGATGACCCATTGAGTGTGGAACTAATACATGTTTAAACTTTCAAGAAAACAGCAATGTTTGCCTCCTTTATGGTGTAGCAGTAAATGCATATAAGTAAGTTTATTGGTGATAGCAACCAAGTTTTCAGTTTTTGACTCATGACAAAAAGAACTTGGACACCACTGATACAATCTTGTTTATCTGTTAATGGCATTACAATCCTCATTGAATCCAGTTTACCTTATTTTGTGTTATTAAGGGTTTGGATATGGATTTGAAATTCAACAACATTAAAAACTAAGGCTCATTTTCTTCCTGAGTACCTTTACGAGTACTCTCCAGACCAGTACAATTTATTATTGACTTCGCTTTTTGTTTTCTACTTAAGGACTTGGTGTTAATTTGGATGTAAAGATACCAGAAAAAAAGATAACGCACTAGGCTCACCAGCTTTCTGAGCTAACCATTTCTTGTGCGCTCATATTTCTGGTTAGGGACTTCTGAGCTGTGCAGCGACACATTTACTGAATATCCCATTTGCAGAATCCATTATTTGTGCTTCAAGTGAGGTTGTGTCCTTAGCGGTGGTGTTTAGTTATGTCTTTTCAGAGAGAGCCTTTAGAGCTTCCTACTTCTCATTCTGCAGCTCTTTCAGGCAGCCAGATCTGGCACCCTGCATACTGTTTCTTTTTCAAAAAGGATTTATAGAGTGCCGTGTCTCACTCTTTGATCCATGGCATACATCCATGCAGAATACATCTCTTCACAGGTTGCTTTATCTTGCATTAACAGACTGTTCTTGTAGTCACTTTACTATTAATAACAAAATGAAACCTAAGATGGTGACATAAAAAAGTGTTCTAGAAAGTGTGTCCTCTGCCCCGATCATGCTCTCATTGCTGTCAAGTCCGTGCCTCTCAAGGTGACCTTATAGGGCAGGTAAAACTGCCCCTGTGAATTTCCCCAGCCTGTAGCTGTTACTGGAGTAGCAAGCCCTGTCCTCCTGAAGAGCGACTGGGGGTTCAAGCTGCTGGCTCTTTAGATTACAGCCTAATCAGTAACCAGTCCACCCCCAGGACTCTGCTGCTACGCATTCTCAGGCATGTATTGATCTCGTCCTTCGCTATTCTTAGGCTACTCTTGCTGAGACCAGAGGGTAGAAGGCCCTCGATGATTCAAGGACATTTGGGGTTCCCAATATTGAGAACCAGCCAATATTCATCAAACAGCATGTATCACAGAAACACGTATTGCCTATAGCTCTGATTGTAAGAATACGTGCTATGCTTGCTTAGTAGGAAAGACAGTCCATTTTCATCATGTCTTTACTCTTATAAAGAAGAAAATGTTTAGGATTCTTTGTTTTTGTTTTTTAGTCTGTGCACCATGACCTTCATGTCTACATCTCTGCCAGACTTTGCTCTAGTTTCTAGCATGATTTTGTTTTTAGACTTGCTTATTTTTGCTGAGGGTAAGTTGAGAACCCAGAAGGAAAATTTTCAATTATTTGGGCTGGACTTTTCCTGAGCGGCTAACAATGCCCTTAATTGTTGTCTAGCTACCTTACTGTATAAACTGACAAGGATGGATAGGAATTCAGCTTGTCTTTGCTTTTCATAAAGAAATATATTCACCACCTTTTGATATTTTTCTCCCTAAAACTTTCAGTGACTGGTGCAGCTTACATTTTCATAGCCTCTGGGGGCGGGGGGTGGGGGGGGGTGGGGGAGTCTTTTTATGCACAACTGAAGAATTCTTTATTCTAGGACAACTCTGGAAAGTTCTTGAACTTGAGGTTGCACGGTACATCCACAAGATGAACACATTGGTCCTCCCAAATTTATTAGTTACTGTCTATATTTACAACTCTACCAAATTCTAATAAAAACAGCGAAGGGAAGGGAAAATTGGGGTGAAGGAGCACTTTGAAATGTTTTTAGAATGATAGGAACTCACTAAACATATTTTACTATAAAGCTTTTCAAAGCAATATTCCATTCATACAAATGTAGACATCCAGTCAGTTTTAACAGCCCTCTGCTCTGTGAACTTAAAAAAAAATGTCCTAATGAATCTCTTGATGTGTGGATTGCACAGTGACTCCACATTCACATGTGCGGCCTCGTGGCCCCTTTTCAAGGGCTGGTGGTCACAGGTGGCATTGCCTCCTGATACTCATGCTGTCAGCATTTTGTTTGGCCCTCAGTTATTACCATTGCGTGTTTACCACCTCTGGCTAGTGCCTAGATGAAAACGTGCTCAGAGAGGCTATTTTCAGAATCTGTGTGTGCACCGAATGTTTTTGGCTTCAAACCAGATGGGTTGGTGGTGATTTGTAGGTGTCATCGAGCCATTGATATCCTCGTGGCCCTGTGGGCAACAGGAGGCACGCCACCATCTCCTGTGGTCATGCTGGAGCCCTTGGAGGAGAAGGTGGCCTTTCAATAATGGCCAGAAAGCCGCACAAACGGAATGATAAATGAAGGTGAGCACGTCATACAGGTGTATTTTCCTCCTAGTCATTTCATGAATAAGGCATGCTTCAGTTGGTCTTGTGACTTTGGTAGCCATTTTTGAGTTGAATATTTGATGCTCTTTTACAAAATAAATTAATTCAAAGGTATTATGAAGTCGGGTTCTCCCCACAAGTTTTGTCATTGGTTAGACAACGTGATAATAGCTTTGTGCTGTAAGTGATGGACTATTCAAGAGAGAAATGTTCAAATCACTGTTCAAAAGGATCTTTGCAAATAAAAATAAATAAATAAATGCTTTTGCTTTATGTTTGAAGAAAAATGTGGGTAAAAGGTCTCAGCACAATTAAACTAGCCCACAAGTGGGCATTGGGGGATCATTGCCCTAGTTTTGCTCTGATTTTTCTGCTACTGAGAGTGTTACAAATGAAAGGAGCAATACAGACACAGAAACAGAAAAGATGTCTAAGTCGCCTCAGTGGCATTCCCCTCTTTTATTATCACCTGGTTCAGATGTAAGGCTAGCTTTCCAATCGCAGACTTCCCACTTTATCCCCACATTCTCAGTTCTGGGGGCTATATGTGAATGCAGTGTCTGTAATGAGCAGGGCTTTTGTAAGCATCTCAGAACCTTAAAATGGCTTCTTGTTTCTGTGAAGTGGCTGCTGAAACATGTAAGAATGACAATGAGGTGATAGAATCTGGGGCATCTTAAAACCCAAACTTTTGTTTTAATTTGTTTATGTCCCATGCAATCTTTTCTTCTCAAATGTTGGAGTTGAAGTTGGGTTTTGTTGATTATGGCAGGTATTCTGGAACCACTTTAAAATAACGTTGACGGCACTGTTTAGCTTGCCCGTGCTTGGAATCACTTGGAGAGGGACTCAAGAGAGCCCTAGTAAGAATTCCCAGAGCATGGTGGTGGGAGAAAAGCTCCCAGGGAAGCGTCGTGTGGATTTAGGAAAGCAGTTGTCTTGGCTGTGCACAGTTTTGTAGTGCAGCCTCGCAAAGGTGGCTCAGCCCCGAAAGCTCCTTGATTGCAAGGAGGCCGATCAGTTAGAAAGCCAGCCGCAGAGCGTGCATAGGTGAGTCAAAAGGCCCATTGCCTCCCTTTGAGTTGATTTCAACGCGTAACAACTTTCTAGGGTAGAACTGCCCCACAGATTTTCAAGACTTTACTCTTTAGGGAAGCAGATGGCCACATCTTTGTCCACGTGACTTGTGGGTGAGTTCCAACTGTCAAACTTTATTAGTATTCATTGTGCGGGACATGAACTAAACTTACTTTATCACATACCACAATGCCTGGTTCAGTAGTTACAATTGCATTTATTGACACCCCCCC
>PVJH01013256.1:0-61142 GCA_004026705.1 Nesogale talazaci
AGGAGCTAAGGAGAGGGGGCCAGAGGAAGGAAAGGAAAGGGATGTGCCTGCAGGGCCTCAGCCCACCGCAGGAGAACCACGCGGGGTTCAGAGCCTGCATATTCCCGGCAGCAGGGGGGGGGCACTGGGGGAAATGGGGGTGGTGACCCGGAAAGGGGCTGGCCTTTGTTTGGGCTTTCCAAGGTCCGGGGATGGATGCACTCCCCCAGCTGACTTTATTCCGTACTTGTAGTCTTTTGTGAAGTAAGCCCCTTTCCCCTCCTGCAGAGGTGAGCCGCGCGAGAGCCATCCTGGGAATGCAGCCGCCCGCGGCCGCCCGCGCTGCGCTGTTTGCCCGAGACTCCCGGGGCGCCCCCACTCTCAAGCACCGCGTCGTCAGGCAGGGAACACCTAGTTCTTCCGCACGGCTTCGGATCCATCACAGCGGTCTTTCAAGGTAGCGAAGCCTCCACGCCTTCTCTTTTCAGTCCTCTCCTGCCTTTGCCCCCCTCTCGGCGGTTCATCCGATTCACAATCCATCTTTGCTGGCTGGAGAAGAATCTAGGACCTCTTTGCTGCGCCTGAGGAAGGATTGCCAGAGACTTCGCAGATTTCAGAGGCGGATCCCCAAATTGATCATCCAGGTTGCGGACAGCCTACCCCAATAGCCCCTTGCATTCCTTTCCTGTGGTTACAGCCGCAGGAGTTTTTAAAATAACTGCACCCCCCCCATCCCCACCCCCACCCCCCGGAATACAAACCCTCGCTCGCTCACTCACTCGCTCTCTCTCCCGAGCGCGTTTGTGCCCGCGCGAGTGCATTTCCTTTCAGTTACAGCATTTGGAACTCCTTCAAGGCTAGGGAAAAGTCAGGAGCTATTTCCCACGGACTCCGCTTATCAGCGTCAGACAATGTCTGCAACGTTAACTCCCCATGCATATGAGGATCGTAGGTTGGATCGAAAGAAGGAACCCCTGCCGAAATAAATAAATAAATAAATAAATAAATAAATAAAGGGCCAGGGTAAAGAAAGCGACGCTATAAAACCAGGAAGCAGCTTGCATATGGTGGCGGCGGAAAGTGAATCTGGGGACGTCTCGGAGCTCCCTGGGCCCACCGTTCAGCACCGGAGGATCTGGACAGCGTCTCTGGACTAGGCTGCAGCTTCAGGGACACACCGCGAGCCATGGTTGTTGCCTCCGGAGCTTGGACTCCCTGCTCCCTGCTTCCTCGGGTTGTTCTCCACAGCTCTTTGCTTTGATGGATGAAAAGTGACCGTCCTCATACACCTGCTACAACTACAGTCAAGGATTTGGGACGTTCCACGCCTCGTTCCGCAGTGTAAACTCTCAGTAGCAACTTCCCAAATCATTTCTTTCAGGGGGCCTACTACAGAAGGCAGTACCAGCTCGAAGCTTTAAGAGACGATGGGCGCTGCAGTTGGAGTTGAAATGCCCCCAGGTACGCACTTCATGAAGTAAAAAGAATGTTCCTATGTGGATTGCACGTGCTTTGGAAACAACTCTTTGGGAAGAGAATCTGGAGCAACTCGAGCTACATTAGAGAAAGTGAGAATTCTGCTTCCTTGACCCTGGTAGGTACGTGATGGCATGGTGCTTCTTTATCCTTATTTGCAACTCTAAGGGTTATTCTCATGGTTTTAACAGAAACTCCATTCAAAGAACAGCCCTCCATGGCCTTTAGGAGAAGAGAAGCAATTTGATTTCTGGATAATTGGGAAATCTCTCTCCTAATGAAATAGTCAGTCATTGTATTTCTCTGATCTCTCATGTGGTAATAGTAAAATACATATTCAAACATATGTTGGCGTACATAATATAGTAAATTTACTCGAGTAAATTTACTCGAGTATTTTATCATTACTTTTCTAACCATTTAAATATATGTGCACATATTAAAAACGTTAATACAAGCTGAGGTTTGGAAAGATTTTTGACTTAATAATACAGTCAAAAGTGATCTTGCCTGTGGTATATACAGTGAAAGATTAAAGAGTTAAAAGTAGAAATGCTTCTGCCTCAACTATCACTTCCACTGTATCTTATATGATTTTAATTTGGTAACAATGTATAGGAACATATAAATGCACACCTGAGCCTTACCTATACCATAACAACAGTATATTAACACCTGTAGCATTTGTTTTTACTTACCATCCTCTCAGATGACAGGAAAATCGAAGCTCAAATTTGCCATTTTAAGGGAGTGAGGTTCCCTGTGATATGGTGGCTAAGCTTTGGACTGCTAATCACAAGACTGGCAGTTCAAACCCACGAGCCACTTCATAAGAGAAAGATGTGGTATCTTCCTTCCATAAAAACATACCTTTGAAAATCCTATGGAGTAGTTAGTTCTGCTTTGCCTTCCTGGATCTCTCTGAGTTGGGCTCAAATCTATGGCAATGGGCTTTTATTTGGGTTCTGAAAGCAATCAACCTAGTTTTGCAAAACATATCTGCCACTGAAATCCAGAAGTATATTTGAAACAATAGGGTTTTGATAAATCACATACTTATCAGTATTAAAGAAAATCACTTTTCTGTTGAATTTTCTTGGGTTCATCCCCCACAATTTTTCACAGTGACCTTGATAGTCATTCTGTTTTATTTTTTAAAAAGTACATTGGATTAGAGCAAACATATATTCCATGCCTGGCATTTACCAAGAGCTTGGTCAATTCCAGTGGGCATAGTCATTTCATAAGGGAACATTTACTTGCTGGAAGGATTTTGGCAGCCAGGTAAACACATATGATACTGTGTGTACAGCTATCATGGTGGAAAGAGTTTGTTCTGATAAATTACTAGAATATTTTTTAGAATACTTTTTAATTTCATAAGAGATATAAAACTGATGCTGAAATATGTCATATATATATGTATATACCAACCCCCCTTTCCCCCCAGTTTTAACACAACATTCTCTGAGGCAATTAGGAGTATGTTTATTGACAGACTGGAGATCTCTTGGTATGTGTTGATTGACATTAGCAATTGCACTGTCACAGAAAAAAAAAGGAAACCTGCTTTTTGCCACCTCCCTGGAACCAGCTATGTAGCAGAAAGAAGCAGAGGTGTCCATTCCATTGAACACCTTAGGGGCTCCCTTGCCCTATGGAGAATGTATGTGATAATCTAAGAAACAAACTCAAAAAGTGATTATTTTGAAGGTCTTCACAATGTGCCCCTCAGATAACCTCTTTCCCCCGCTCACTATCTTGCAAGGCATGGAAGTGAAATTCCCAGATGGAAGTATCAATCAGGTTTCCATCGAGCTGCTGCTTATTGTCAGCCTATTATTTTGATTGTCAGTTAATTAACACAGATGAGACCCCTTGTCAAAAACCTGGTGGTGTGTGGTTGGGGAAGGAGCCTGCAGTGGATACAGCAGTGCTTCCTCTGTGGCAGAGGGGGCAGGCTTCCTCCAGTTGTGCCAAGAATTACTTTTTCCTCTTGCCACAAAAATATGTCTATTGTCACTCAGTATGCATGGAAGTTCTTGTCAATCTTTATCTCTGGGTAAATATTGCTGCATTGAACTACAGGTTTTCAAACCAACATAATGCCTACCTAAATATTTATCTCTAACAGCCAAATAACAATGGGATGGGGTGGGGGAGTGCCAGAAGTACAAGTTAACTTTCACTTTACATAGAAACACTTGTGTTTCAGGAGAAATCAATGCATTTTTGTCTGGACTCCATATCTCACAAAAGCAGCTGTTTGCCTTGATAGTTATTTTGTTTTGTTACTTACTTACAAATGATGCATTAGATCTTTGGACGAATAGGCATTGTAAATCCCCATCACCTTCTGCCTTGCCAAAAATTAAAAGGGTACATAAAGTTTTAGGAGGTAAAATTCAGTGAATCTTGGCTATTTCTTACTTGTACGACTCAAAGAGACAGCAAAATGGGATTATTTAATCAGAAAAAGTTTAAGTGTATCTAAGAAGCATACAATAATTAGAAATAATGCTGGAATCTGTTCAATTATCTATTTTACCTTAAAAGGAAATTGAATACATGAAATAAGGCCGGACAGATTGTTCTGAATTGATTCTTTTTTTCTTGGTTACATTTTTATATTCAGCATCTAATTTTTTCTATTGTCAATGCAGTGCTTTACACTGAAGATCATGTAAAGTTTAAGTGCTCACAGTTTCCTGTTGGGGCTATTTATTCATATTTGATGCAAAATTTATCTATATGTATTAAAAATTAAATCAAGATATACTTAAAATTCAGTATAGCCTTTAATAATTGGAAAATTGACCCTTTTCCTTGCAACATTTAAATGATATGAATTTTAGGTACCCAACTCACTTACTCACCCAGTTCTTTCAAATAACTTCTACCACTAATAAAGAGAAACATACTGTAAACCAGAAATTATTATCACAGTTGTATCATCTCTTCAGAGACTGTACAGTGTGTCAGATAATAGAGCCAGAAGCAGAGAGACCTCTTATTCATTATTTTCTCCTTATTTAGGTTAAGAAAGTGAACATTTGTTGAAAGAGATATCCTGCTGCAGTATAAGAAAGTATAACACATATGTGTTGTGACAGAGTAGATTATGTGTTGGTAGGCGGTCAGCTTGAAATCCTGACTCTGTGCTCTTGGACAAGTCACATGACCTTCTAAACCAATAATATTTTATCTATTCTTCAAAGCACAAACTTTCATATATATTTGATACTTCAAAATGAATGAGTGAATACTCTGTAGAATACTGAGAAGCCTGAATGCAGTAATATTTTTGGAAATGGTATTTATTTATTATTTAATAAAAATATTCCATAATTTTGGAAATAAATTTATCTGTGTGATGAATTATTACAAATAATTCTTGCTAACATCATTCCCTTTACTGAAGTATCTCCTGATAATTACTACATGTCAGCTACTCTACTTACATGTGCGAACTCTCAACCTAAGATTGCATTAGTTTCCTGATAATTCAGTTTCAATTTTCTCTTTAACACATAATGGTATTAGTTCCATGCAAACCAAACCAACTTTGAAAATATCTAGTACTCCAAATTAGACTATTTTCTACATCAAATGGTCCAAAATGAGTTACTAGGACCCAATATGATTTCAACAACCCTGCCTTTGATCATAAGATAATCCCCAATGTCTTTGTGTCATGGTTATGAAGAAACAGAGGATTGAGTGAATTTTAAGTTTCTATATTTGAAAAAAATAAATATATATTTTTGAAAAATGTATATTTTTGGATTTCTAGCTTACTGAAGATGGAATGAAATGTGGATATAGGGTACTGGACTATGGAGGTAACCTGGAAATACTGTGAAGGCAAAGCATCCATTTAGTTTATAGTCCTATTTATAATTCTTTTTAGGAAATTTCAGGTCAAGCAACATCTTATTGGCAATTGTAGACTTTCTCTAACCAACTGGATTCTAACAAATAACTATGATAAGCTGTTTAAAATTAATTAATTTGATCCAGTAGGTTTCCAAACTATCACTAAATATATGCCATTTAATTTCAGAAATATAAATTTAAGGGAAAGGAATATAAATGATGATTTATAGTCATAATGATTTTCAATAAAGTTTTGTGGCCAAATTATTGACAATATCACTAATGAAAAGTAATATTATTTAGCCAGTTTTTGAGAAAAAAAAACATTTTACTTACAAGAAAAGGAGAAAAAGAAAGGAAATTAAAAGAAACAGGGAATGAGAAGTAATTGAAAGGCTTATTTGTCACCAAGAGTTAAGTTATTGAATTAGCGCTGTGAAATTTTTGCAAGACATTGATCCAATTAGGAACTATTCCACAAAAAAAGTAAAATCATTTTACATTTTCATAAGCTTTATCTTCAAATTTTTATCAGGCTAAAGTATTTATTTTTAAAACTCCAGAAAATAATGTGTCTTGAATAGTGATTGATACTTCATAATTTCCACTAACTGCATATATATACTTCCATAACTGTTTGAAATGAAAATATGTGAAATAACTATAAGTACATGTATAGTTAGTACATATATTAGTACCAAAAATGAATATTGAATTTTTAAGATATATAAGATTATATCTGGATAAATCCATTAAATATAGTAAGTAGAAAACTTTTTGAAATGGTACTAGCATTTTAATAATATATTACTCACATGAAAACTATTAAAAATCAAAGTACACATTTTTCCTTTTATTATTGGCATATAATTCACATGTCATACAACTCAATTCTTCAATCTAACTAAGGAGAGTGCTACAATCATGAACACAGTTAATTTCAGAACAGTTTCTTGTACTTTAGCTCCTCAATTCCCTCCAAAGTCTCCTGCCATGCTTCTAAGTAATTATGAATCCAATGCCTGTCCCTCTACATTTCCTGGATTTTAAATTCAAAAAAATAAATAATACACAAGAAAATAATGGGTGGGGGGAAAACATGCTCTTTTTTCTTATCATTGTGCTAGCAGTAAAAATATGATATTAAGAAATTTGAGCTTGTAAAGGAGGAAAAAAAAGGGGTATGTTTAAAATAATGCATCAGGGAGATTTGGAAACAAGGGTCAACTACCGTGGTTTTATCAACACGTTTTGTAAATCTGGGTAAATCACTTCAATTTATTTCATAGATGATATGTTTTGTGGTTATCTGAGTACATCATCAGTATGCCTTTTGAAGAGAAACAGTGAGTAGAACACATAGGTCCAGCTGACACCAGAAACATTTCTTCTGCTTCCCTCCTCCTAATCCAGAAAGTGCAAAGACTCTTCCTGTCAAAAGTACATGGGATTGAAGAAAAAACAAATTGTGATTTGGATTCTTGTTTAGAGTCTCTTTGCTATACTAATTTGAGCATTTCACTTGTATCGACTTCATATATAAAGGAAAGAACATGTCTATATCAATCAGCACCGTGTTGGCATTAGTTAATATCCCAACACAAGTTATAGTGTGATGCTTTTCTATAGCAGGCCTTTAGTAGATGTGATGTTTCTTACTAAACCTGCTAGACTCATCTGCATTGTTACCTTGATCCACTAGTCTTCTTTCTACAGCTGAATTAATAATCTGTTTTAATCCTTGTTTTCCAAACCTCTTTAGCCTATTGTGACCTAGTTCCTTTCTGGATACTCTTGTTCTTGAATATCACAATTTCTCATTTCTTTATTGACCATGCACACAAATGCCATAGGATTCAGCTATAATCTAATCTGTGAGGTTGGCGAACTGGGACTGCAGCAAAACTGCAGAGAGATTGTCAGTGTCCTCCGTCCTGTGCACACAGTTAGAGAGAATTTTATAAACTTGAGAGCTTTATGGAAATATTCTCATTCCCACTGTTTTTATTTTAAAATGGAGTGGAAAAAAACTTCTTTACCAGATAAATTCTGAGATCAAGACTTTTATATATTCTGCAGCCTGTACAAAATTAGATCTCCAATTTCAGTGACCTGTATCAAAAGTCACAAGTGACTAATATGCTCAGAATTTTTTTTACCAGGCCTTTCTTTTTGACCTAAAAATTGAATAAAAATTCATTATGCCACAAGAAAATATATATTATTTCCTTTGAGAATTTTATTAGAAATAATCCTTTAAGTATGGTACTTCATAAGTACATGATATTATTTCATCTCCTCCATCTGAATCTGGTAGTTTTGGAGTTGTTTGTGTGTATTTAAACCACCAAATATTCATCTATTAAACCATTTTTCCTTCGATTATAGCTTCCTAAAAAGAGCATTACATTGCTTTCATTCTTATTTAATATATAGACACATTTTAAAAGAAATCATTTGAATTTTAAGCTTGGAAGTGTATTGATCAATCAATCAGATATGGGTATTCTGGCTGAACCCATTATGGATATTAATGGGCAGCAGTCAATAACTGTTTAACTTTACTTCTGTCTTTTTAAGATTAATCAAGTTTATCCTTCTAGGTATTATAAATCATTGTTATGAAAGGCAAAAATATAGTGGAGATTCATAGATGTACTTGGTAAAAATTATTATTATTTTATGATTATTTTCATATCTTACACCATCCGCTGCCTCCCTTCATCCAAATTTTTGTTGTTTGCCCATCCAGGGGATGGGTTACAAGTTGACCATTTGTGATCTGTTCCCGTTTCTCCCAGTCCCCCACCTTTCCCCTACCCCCATGGTATCACTACTCCCATCCTGAGGGTTTTTATCTGTCTTGAATTTCATGCATCAAGAGCTCTTACCTGTACCAGTATACATGTTCTGGTCCACCTGGATTTGTCATGTTGAAGTGGGGTCATGATAATGGGGGGTGAGTAGGGTGGGTACAGGGAGGAAGCATTAAAGAACTAGAATTTTGAGTGTTTCCCAGTTCTATACTGCACCCCAGCTGGCTAGTCCCTTCCTTGTAACCTTTCTGTGAGGGGACGTCTATTGTGTACTGATGGCCTGTGGGTCTCCACTCCACCCCTGTTGTTTGCATTGATATGATTTTTTTGTTTGGGGTCTTCTGATGCCGGATCTCATAGGTGGTCATTTTTAAGACCTTTTTGGGGGGCTCCTTCACTTCTTATAAAAATCTATACATCAATTATATCAAGCATATTTGTACATATTTACTAAGCATTTATATTCTATCTAAGCCCTTAGCTTCCCTTTTTTCCCTCCCTCATACCCTCATGACCCTTTGGTAAATTATAAATTATTAATTTCATATCTCACATTGACTGCTGTCTCCCTTCCCCCTGTAGTTTCTTTTCCCCTTCTCTTCCCATCTTCCCTTTACCTTCTGGGAAATGCTACTCCAATTTCTATTCCTGAGAGGTTTATCTGACATGGATTCTGGATGTCCTGAGCTCTTATCTGTACCTGTGTACATGCTCCAGCCTAGCCTGCAGTGAAAGGCAGAATTGGGGTCATGATAGAGGGTTAGGAGGAACCCTCAAGGAACTAGAGGAATGTTGGGTATTTCATTGGGGCTGTACTTCACCTTGGTTGACTCATCTCTTTCTGGCAACACTTCTCTGATGGGATGTTCTGTTGGCAGATGCGTTTTGGGTTTCTGTTCAAACCCCTTTCCTTCTTAACCATATGTTTGTGGGGGTCTTCTGATGCCTGTTACCTGATCCCATTGACATCTTTAGATTGCACGCACTGGTGTGCTTCTTCCATGTGGGCTTGTTACTTCTCTGCTAGATGGCCACTTGTTTATCCTTAAAGCTTTAAACTCCCAGATGTTATAGCTTTTGATACCTTCAGCCTTCTTCACCACATTTTCTTGTGCACCAATCTTGTCTTAGGCCTTCTCGCTGCGAGTATGAGCAACACAGAATGTCTGAATTTTAGAACAAGGATGCACACATTCTTTTTCCAGAGTTTTAAAATTCTCTCAATAATGTCATGGAATAGAAATCCTAGATTGAACCTTGTTGTTGGAGGAGTAAATTATCCACTTTCTAGAGGCCAATTCAGTTTTCTAAACCATTAGTGTGCCATTTAGCAAATTACCTCTTCAGTGCACTAACAGGCTCCCCAGTAACCCAAAGGAGTTAATCTACCACCAAATGGTAGGCTATTTATTCCTGTATCACTGATAGCATCAGGCTATTTAGTGTGTTACTGTGAGCGTTTACACTGAATCTCTTAGAATATGTCCCTGTGACTCGGAGATCTGAGAAGGTAGGGGACATTAATCACTGTGTATGTGTTTGGGAGTGGGCAGGGGATGAGGTAATTGCTCAGACAATGTTGTCATCCATTATCAGAAAGGATTTATTTGACCACTATCTATATAGTTGACAAAAAAGGCAAGCTGACAACTCATTATCTAGCACTATTGACTGGTTAATAGTTCTGAAAACGGTGTACTTTGTGAGGGGATGGTTTTTCTTCCTTTCTTTCTTTTTTTTATCTCCAAGCCATTTTTTTAGGAGGTAATCAAGACATTATACCACTCCATAGTTCAATCATATCAAGCATATCAGTTGCAAAATTGCTACTATAATCAGTGTAAAAACATATTTTTTTAATTTTGAATTTCTTGATATCAATTCCCCTTTACCATCTCATGCCTACCTCCCTCACTGTATGTCCAAGGAAGCTAATTATTGTCTCTATTATTTTAAAAGTAGTGACTACTGAATGTTTTCTCACCACTTATCTTGGAAACCCAGAGGGGCAGTTTTACCCAGTCTCCCAGGGTTGCTATGAATTTTCACTGACTCAATGGCAGTGTTTCTGCTTGTTTATTTTATATCCCTGGAGGGGCAGGGGGCTAAGCATTGGGGTGCTAACCGCAAGGCCAGTAATTTGAAACTACTTGCCACTCTGGAAGAAAGACAAGACTAAAGGATTCAGTCTCATAAACTCTAAAATGGCCTATAAAGTCACTATGACTTTGACAGTGAGTTTGATTTTGAGTTTTCTTTATGAAATGGTATCATTTACTTTCTGACATTGAAACAAAATAAATTACTTAAATAGGAACCAGCTAAGTGCAACTACTGGGGAGGGGGTTCTATAACTCATCTCAGTTGCCCCATAAACCAACCCCTAATTGTAAGGAATCATTTCCACATATTCATTCACTATTATTTCATTTTCTACTGTTCATATCACCTGAAATGCTAACTGGGATTATTATCACTTTGTAATAATTATTTCATTTGACCTAAGGATCATATTCAAAGGAATATAGGCATATATATTATGTATTATTCTTTTAAAAATAGCATATATGGCCTATTCTATTTTGGGGATGTATTTTCCTAAACCTTGAAAAATGCTGCAGATTTTTTTAGGCATCACTGCCCTCAGGTGGTGGGAGTAGGAGGCCCAGCCTTTGCTCCTGGGAGCCAGAATTGTACCTCCATCCCAGTGGGCCACAATCCCGCGCACAACCACTACACCACCGGGGCTCAGCCCAATGCTACAGATTTACAATTAAAAATGAAAAATGTTGTTTTGAGTAAAAAAAACCCACAAGCTATAATTTTTGAGAGAAAATAAACTTATCTATTTAACCATTTTCAACATTATTCAACCATTTTATTATTGACATTGTTTATAATTTTGGAAAAATTTAAATATAGTATAGTTATAGAAATAGCTAAAAGAAGTTCAGGAATCATTTAAACTACTTTCATAAGATGAATCCTCCAATAGATTATGCTCTCTTAAGCAAAACTAACAAATCTCCCTAGGAAATGCAGTCTCTTCCTTCAACATTAGCGCCAGCATATTTACAGAAGCACTGTATTCAGTGTGCTTACCTGAGCCAAGTCCCTTAACCTTTCCACAAGGATCGTGGTGACATATTAGAGGTTGAATTACTAAGAACAAGAGGGCATTTAAATAGATAAACTTTTAGAACATGTGAGGCTGTATGCTCAGTTGGTGGGATAAAAATAACATAGGATGAATGAATTATTATTATTATTATTATTATTATTATTATTTTAGAATAAAAATTCTAGGTTAAAATTTGTTGCTGTTGTAAGCTGGGTAGTTGCATCCAAAAGAGGAAGGTCATTTGTAAATGCTGTATTTATGTTTTGGGAATGATTACTGGGTACAGCTGCAGGTTCTAATGACTTTTAATAAAACAATCTATGAAGAAAATTAGCAAAAATATTTAAGAGTTGTTAAAGAGGTCGGAAAATTTAGGATATTATTAGATCTACATATTAACTATTAAAGAGCAACATTAGTAGGACTGACCCCACCCAGTGCAGTAAATTATTACACCACCCTCCCCTGATCTCGTCTCACACAAAGCATGCAGAATCCGAAGTAATGACTGACTTTCAATTTGACTCAGAGAATATTTGTGATGAATATGCTTGTAAGTTGCTTGAATGAGATATTTCTTAGATGAGTACTTGCACAAAATTGCTTAATATTTTTCCTTCATTGAATTACAATACTATTAGTTATGTTAGAAATAACACAGCAGAGGTCTCTTTTTTCTTTAATAATTGCTTCATTCTAAAACAAAATTAGTGTTACATATTCTCAAATTCAATGATGTTGTAGCTAATATATGAGCATACATGACAAAAGCAAAATGTAAAACCAAACTCATTGCCATCAAATCAGTTCCAAAGCACAGAGAACCTGTAAGACAGGGTAGAACTGCCCTGTGAGTTCTAAAACTGTCACTCTTTAATGGAGTCAAAAGCCTCAGCTTTCTCCCACTGAGTGATTGGTGGTTTTGAATTCCTGACTTTAAGATGCATAGTTCAATTAGAAACCACTGTGCAAGCTGGGCTCCTTGGTGGGTGTGGGGGCAGGGGGGCTGGAATCGGTGATTATAAAAACATCAGCATGAAATTGTAGTGCATGCAGATAAAATTAAAGGATTCAGACTTTCCTTTTCACAGGGTAGCAATAACAGAGCTGACCAGAGTGCGTGGGACTGGTAATTCAAAAAATTAATTTCCAAAGTTTTCTCATTATAGGTATAGTGAGACCAGTTAAGTTGGGCTTAAACTTGTTTTATTGTGATAAGTAAGTTTAGGGGTATATTTTATCAAAAATATTGAAAGACTTTAGAAATAATTTTGACGGTAATATTGGTGTCACACACTGTGCCAGTGTTATTTGTTGTAGCCTGCATTCTATACACCTTCGTAATTTAGCCGCTGTAAGGCAGATGATAGCACCAGGAGTTCTGCAATTTTGGATATTTGAAGGAAAGTTCACGACAGGTTAAGTTTCAGTGAATAGAATTAGCACATCAACTGGATGTGCTAAATCAGTAAAATTTCAGGATTGTAACAAAGAATAGGACTGTCTGATGTTGTAGTCGTTTTATAATCAGCTGCTAATTGAGGGGCTGAGGAAGCCCTGGTATTGTGGCTGCATGGTGGGCTACTAACTACAAGGCCAGCAGGTCAAAAGCATTCTGTAGGAGCAAAATAGGACTTTCTATTCCCATAAGCAGATCCCATCTCAGAAAGTCACTGATGCAATTCTACTGTGCCCTATAAGGAATACAATTTGATTGGCAACAGGGAGAGCAAGAGAGAGAATTGAATAGCTGGTAAGAACTGTGGCTTATCTACAGGTTCACACAAATGAACACAATTTTTAGTTTTTAAAGCATGTCAGAAAAGAGAAATCAGAACTAAGACATACATGAAGACAAACTGACTTTCTAAGCAGTGCTCAAAAACTGGAAGAGGACACTTTTTTTAAAAAAGGTTTTTTGTTTTATTTGCTCTTAATTTCTCTTATGTGTGATGTTCTACTAGACTGTACAAGAACATAGACCAAATGATAATCATCCCAGATCTTCTGCTCTAGAAGGAGCTTTTTTAGCAGTCTGTTTTTTCTCTGGAGAAAAGGCTAGCCAAAGAAATTCTCCTTTGTGGCCAGGTAGCATTGGCATCAAGAAATGAAAACCATTGAACTATATTTAAGTGTTTCTCATCTTTTGACTTTTGTAAATAGTGCTGCAATGCACATAGTCACACATTCATGTCTTAGCTCTTATTTCTCTAGGATGTTTACCAGGTGGTAAGATTGCAGAGTGTCTTCATTTCCAATTTTTTTTTTTGGCATCACTACCCTGTTGTGAGAGTAGGAGGCCCAGTCTTCCTCCTGGAGAGCTGCTGCTGAATTTGAACCACCAATCCAGTGGGCTGCAGTTCCATACACAACCACTACACCACGGGGGCTCAGCGCTCCAATGTTTTATAGATACATCATACTGTTTTCCACAGTGGTTGTACCAGGCATTTCTGATGGTTTCAGTCTCTCTACACCTTTGACAACACTTATTGTTGACTTAGCTATCAATTATGGAGTGAGATAATAATTCATTATTGTTTTAACTTGCATCTCTATAATAGATAATGGTAATGAGTATTTAATTATCTATTTTCACAGTGCAGGTTTTACCCAATTCTCTTCTACTTCTCAGTCTCAAAGGCCTGTGAAACTCTTTACAGAGGTTAAACTGGAAATTCAGAAGTTCTTTCTGCGAGTTTTGAATTTCTGCATTTCCAGAAACTCATCTCAACTTTTTAAATAATTTTAAGATACAGCACTATGCTGCATAGGAAATACCAGAAAAACTTTTTTTCATGTATGTATCCAACCATTTATTGTTTCAAAAGAACATCAATGGCACTGGATTAGGTACAGGGGTATAGGATTGCTATGATTAGGTATCAGCTCTATTATAATATGTTTGAATTTGAGGTTTGAGTTACAGAAGTAAAGATGAGTAAGAGATTGCCTTGTTGCTATAATTGTGACATTTGAGAAAACAATCAAGTCCATTTCATACAGTTCAGTAATTTTTTTCTTGTAGAGGAAGACACAAAGGGGAAATTCTGTCAAAATACATATTTATTTTGTATATTCTTTTTAATATATGCATCATTTTATTGGGGATTTATACACATTCTATCATGATCAGTACATACATCAATTTTATGCGAACCACATTTCCACACTTATTGCTATCATCACTCTTGAAACATCCTCCCTCCACTTAGACTACCAGTATCAGTTCCCCATATTTCCCCTCCCTCCTTTCTCCCCTCCCATGAACACTTAGTAATTTACAAATTGTTATCACTTTTTAATATCGCATACTGTCCAATGTGTCCCTTTACCCACTTCCTTGTTGTCTGTTCTCCAGAGAGGAGGTTATATGTAGATTCCTGCAATTGGTTCCCCTTTCTACTCTACCCTCCTGGTATCACCACTCCCATCACTGGTCCCAAAAGGATCGTTTATCCTGAATTCCCCATGTTTCTGGCTCCAGTGTACATCCCCTGATCTATCTGGATTTGTCAGGTAGAATTAGGATCATGATAGTGTGTGGGAGGAAGCATTTGAGAACTAGAGAAAAGTTGCATACCTCAATGTTGCTACACTGTACTTTGACTTGCTTGTCACCTCCCTGTAACCCCTCTGTAAGCGGATGTCACTTCACCTATTGATGGGCTTTGGATCCCCAATCTGTAGACCCCCTCATTAAAAGACAAACTTTTTTTCTCCCCCTCATGTATAATGATATAATTTTTTGTTCTTTTATACCTGACACTGAATCCCTTCAATACATCATGGTCACACGGGCTGATATGTTTCTTCCATGTGGGCTTTGTTGCTTCTGAGCTAGATGGCCGCTTGTTTACCTTCAAGCCTTTAAGATTCCATACACTACATATTTTGATAGGTGAGCATCATGGAATGCCAATTTAATAGAACAAAATGTTCTTGCACTGAGAAAGTAATTGAATGGAGGTCCAATGCTCATTTTCTGTCCTAATCCTAACCCTATAAGTATATGCATGTTGATCTATTTCCCCATCATCCTATATAAATATATGTACCTATGTACATGCCTATATTTAGACCTCTATAAATGCCTTTTACCCCCCAGTTCTTTCCTCTATTTCCTTTTACTTTTCTCTTGTCCCACTATCATGCTCAGCCTCCATTGGGGTTTCCGCATTTTCTCTCTGTTACATTACTCTTGATCAATCCCTCTCGGACTGCTCACACCCACCTTGTCACTGATTTTGAATCAATTGTTGCTCCCTTATCCCTGGCCTGGTCAGCACCACTGCCTTTCCCCCTCGTTCCCATTTCCCATTCCACCTACCCTTCCCCCAGGAACCATCAGTCCCGTCATTTTTGCCTGCAAACTATCCAGCCTATCTTATCTACATAGACCTACAGAGACAACAATATGTACAAAAAGCACAGGCATCTTAGGCTGAAGCAACCAAAGAAAATGAAATGATGATAAAAGAAATAAACCCCAATGTTCAATGTATATGTAAAACATAACAGTAATAACAAAATAAAAACCTATAAACAGTTCAAGGTCTGTTTCCTGACCTCTAGGAGTGCTCCCCGGTTGAGTCACATGGGGTGTCACATCCTGATCCCAAGTCTGTCCTTGGCACTCCATGGGGAACTCCATGCTCTGTTGCACACTCTTAGTTTTTTTGCCATGGTGTGGTTGGGTCAGACAGGGTATAATCCCGACTTCATTTCTACCCTGTTGTCCCCAAAGGGCCTTGGGTCAGCAACGGAAGCCATATTTCATAGTAGTGCCAGCCCTATGACCCTCTCTGCACATTGACTCTTCTGAGTGAGAATATTATCATGAAGGCTCGGTGCGCCAGGATGTACTCCATTCCCTTCCTCCCCCTGCATTTGTTCTCATGTGCTCTGGTCAAGCATATATCACTCCCCATGCTGCAGATTGGGAGGTCAGTGGTGACCTCCAAAGCAAATTCTCCTGGGGGGAGAGGCGGCTCACCCCATAGTTTGTATTGGGGTTGGGCGGTCAAACCCTTCCACTGGTTCCCCGCTCTATGTCATCATGCTGTATTCACATCTTGGAAAACAGGGTTCAAATGTGGTCCCTCTTTCCCTCTGGAGACATATGCAATACACTCCCTTTGGGTGAGTTAGAAATTTTAGGTTCTTTCTTGTTTCATAAAAGATTTTATCATTTTAGGTTCGTTAGTGAATGTTGAGTTCATAATTTCTCATATCTTCTTCATTGGAGATTGCAAATTTGAGACCAGAGAGGTTATATGGTTACTTAAATTTCTCATAGCTGATTAGTTGTTAAAGTAAGTCTAGACACAATTGCTGAAGACAATGTGGGCACGTCGGCAAATGTGATGAAGAAAGCAGATGGTGCTCAGTTATGAAAAGATATAGTGTCTGGAGTTTGAAAAGCTTGAAGCCAAACAAGCAGCCATATAACAGGGAATCAGCAATATTCTTAAGGAAGAAGCACACTGCCTGTGTGATCATGAGGTGTCGATGGGCACAGGCATCAGAAGTTCAAAAATAAACATTCTCATCAAAGTGGTGGAGAAGATCAAAGTAGAGACCAAGAGCCCTTTCATATGTTATTGGACATTCCTGTGCAGAGGGCTCACATGGAAGATGAAATACATCTGGGGGGGCAGGGGGGCAGGTTAACACCAACACAACACTTCTCTAAATTTTTAATCTTTCCTTCCCCTACTCTTATGATCTCAGTCCTACCTTGCAAATCCTGCAAGACAGAGGTACATACAGTGGCACAGATGAGAGTTTTCAATATACGGAACTCAGAATAGAAAATCCCCATCAGAAAGAGTAATGAGAGTAATGATTCCAGGAGGGTAGGGAAGGGCAGGAGCTCAAAAGAGAGGGTGGATAGCAAGGATGAAAATAACCCTCCTCAAAGGGGACAAGTGCTAGATAGGAGGTGAAGGGATAGAGTGGGTGGTACAAGATAGGTATAAATAATAATAACAGCACCTAATACATTAAGGGTTTGTGAGAGCGAAAGGGTGGGGGAGAGGTGAAAGAGGAGCAGATATCAAAGTTCTCAAGAAGAAAGGCGGTGTTTAGAAATTGTTGATGCCAAAAACTTTACATGTTTGCTTGATATAATGGATGTATGGATTTTTATAACATACGTAAGAGCACCCAATAAAATGATTTATTAAAACAAGGAAAAAAAACAGGGTCTCTAAATTTAGGCATATTTAGAAGGTGTTATTATAGTATTTGTTGAAAGGTTTTATTTGGGGAACTATAATTAGAGTGGGAGTCAGGAGGACTCATAGACCCTTATCTTGATGGATTCAATTTACTGAGATAGAGATAACTTGTATGAGAGTTCCTTTCAGATGATGGGACAAGTGGAAATTAACTGTAAGAATCAGACCCATTAATGCTGAGAACGTTGCCATCTTCTGGGGAGACGTGTTAATCAACAGAGGTAGACAGGGGCCTGCAGTTCATAGTCCTCGAAAGAAGAGTTACTCATTTAGAACTCAGTCACTTATAGATGGAGTTCTACCTTTGAAGCTAGATGAATTCAACAAAGGCGCTAAACAGAGGGCCACCCGGGGATGCTCCTCACATCCAGCAGTTTTTATAGGTAGGAAGACAAGTTAGCATCACCTGTCTAGGTTAGGATCCTGGTGAGGATGGGCGAGGTTCCCGAAGAGCCATGAAGTGGCCTGACTTCAAAAGTAGACCATTCATATTGAAATTACAAAACCAAAGCCAAAGCACTGAAACCACTACACCAGCAAATCAAATCCACTACCACACTGCTGAAAGCTTCCTAGATGGTAAATCATTACAGGAGCTGACAACTTATCTTTATCCCACAGAGTAACTGGTGGGTTTGAACTGATGACCTTCACAGCCCAAAGCTTATCCTGTTGCCCACCAGGGCTCCTCAAATCAAGATGATGAAGGTAGTCTTTTCTCTTGATAGTTGATTATAATGGCACATAAACTTAAAAGTAAACATGGAAAATATCCATTTTGTGATCTCACCAGGATGTGATGAGAATTTAATTTTTTTTCAGTCGGTGGAAATTGCCTTGAAACGTTCAAAGACTTACAAAGTTATTAGTATGGTTTAGCTGTAGTGGGGTCTCCCATCGAGTGAAGGAAAGCACTGCTGCTGCCAGCAAAGCAGCACCGATTCTATGGAGCATAAATACATGTACTGAAAATCAGACTCCTGCCAGGAAAGAGTATGTCAGTACTGTGTAAGCATTTTGAATTTATTTTTGAACAAAATTATAACTTGCGACTTTTACTTCCACCTCCCAGCGTTACAGACACTTCTATTATATTTGTAACAAAAATGTTTTATGAATAAAACATCAAAAGTTAAAAGTGCCAGTCTCAAAAAGTTAGTGCCATGTATCTTTAATGAAGATAGGGCTTGAAAGGATCTGCTTTCAAGATCTTCTGATACAAGAATCGGTGAGATATAAGATAAGATTAAAAAGTTTTTGAGAATTGCTTATATAGAACAATTTGTAAAACATTGCACAACACTTATGTGCATTAGATTTTCTTATCTCCAGGAATTGTTGTAGCCTCCTGGGTAATAGCAAAGGAAACACCCAAAGGGCCAGTCCACGTGGCTAGAAAGGAAGATCTAAGTGGATGCTATGTCTTCTAGCATAACCATTATATAAAATTCAGAGATGTCAAATAGGTAAATATTCATAAATTTAATTTATCTTTTGTGTACAATCTACAATTCGCCAAACAATCCTGTAATGACATTTATTTTAGGTTATACTATGTAGAAAGTCCTTTTCGTCAGTGCCTTGCATCAGTTCCAATTGAGAATGACTCTAGGTGCAAACAACAGAGTCAAACACTGCCTGACCCCCTCACTACTCTCAGAACCATTACTGCGAAGGTCATAAATTGAAGCTACACTGCAAATACTGCCTGTAGCAATCACCTCATCTGATGTCAATTTGAGGCTTAAGAATGTAGGGGTGGAGTCTAGTCTGTCAATCTGTGTGGCCATGGTTTTCTCCTGAGAATTCTGGGAAATCTGGCTATATTTCCCTGTTGGAGGTGAGAGACTCACTCTGCAGTCTCTTGGAGATGCTCTACTGATAAGACACAGGACCCACTCCCTGGGAGACATTGCAACTGACGAGACCCATGGCAGCATGCTGATAGATCCTGAGCCCTGGAAACTAGAAGAACCTCGAGGAGACCCCTGCCAGCACTGAGATACTTCTACCACCTCTGTGTGCACAAGACTCAGCACCCACTGGCCTGTGATTGTCCTGGTGTCATTGCATGTGCTTCATGAGTCTGAGGAGGACTTTATAGATTGCAGTTGGACATATGGGCTAATATCGGAGTTATGACCTTGGACTAGACTGGGCTGGGATATTTTCTCAATGTTCCATTGCTCTTGTATATAAACCTCTTTCTTATACACATATGCATGCTTATGAATTTGTTTCTCTAGCCTGCCCAAACCAAGACACTGTCTTTTAGAAAAAAAAAAGTAATGCCATTCATATTTTCTTAATTATATCTTAGTGGCATAGTAATTATGTCTTGGGCTGCTCACCACACGAGAGACCAACCTCAAAGATGGCAATTTGGAACCACCCTAAGAAAAAAAAAGGCCTTCTACTCTTGTAAAGAGTTGCAGTCTTGAACCTCCACTGGGGTAGTTCTGTACGATCTGTCAGAATCGACTCGCTAGCAGTGACTTATTTAAATTTTTAGTGAACTGTGTAGTAGAAAATAAAACTTGAAAATTAAGAGTATTTTATGCATTGTCTTTACTAGAAACCTACTTTCTTAAAAGTTTGTCTGCAAAAGTAGGCAAATGATTAAACTCCCATAAGATATTGTGCCATAGAATGAATGCCAAAACTTTCTATTATTATTTAATGCTATATGATATAATTACATTATCAATGCAAAAATTATCATACTAATATTATGATTATTATAAGTTTAGAGTATTTCTAGCAAAGGTGGCAAAAAGATTTTCACCCGCACATAATTGTATTTTCTCCAAAAAAAGGACTAAAGTATATTTGACTTATTAATATGTGGTAGTATTTTATATAATATATTATATCATATATATTCTTTCTCAACAAAATAGGAATATATATTTTAATAGTCAATCAAAATCCATATAGACTAAAGGTTTATATCTTCACCATTGCATTAGGCATAAAAGTTCATTAATTAATATATGATTTAATAACTCTAAAATATGAACAAATTTGAAATGTTTTCATCAATCACAAGACTTGTTTACCATCATTTTAATAAGAGATATTTCCTCTGTTTATATCTCTTATAAAAGTTCATGATTCATAAAGGCATCTCAGAAATGGTCACAGCCAGAATATATGGTATATTTTATTCTTTGTACACCAAAGACTTTGTATTATGTGTTTTAGTGTGCTCAATAATCTCATAACTTTCCTGCAAGTATTGATTAAATGAATAAGGTTTATTTTAGTTAAAATTATTTCTCAAAATAATATAATCCAACTGGACTATATTCAAGTTTGAAATAGTTTTATCCTTGATCAACACCCTTTACTGTCTATTGAGTAATGATTCAATGGCGGGGCTGTGTAATATTGAGCTTAAAGGGTGCACTTTAGTGAGAGTACAGTGAATGGAAATTGAAATCTTACAGTGAGCCTGAGAATTTTCTGCTGCTTCTGCCATGAACAATACAGAAAAGAATAAGTCTTTTACTATCACAGATCAAGGGATAAAGACATATGCACTAGCTTTTTATCATTCATCATCAAAGGGATAGGAGAAAAAATTGAATTCATATGATTTACTCTTAAATCATACTTTGTAAAATTGCTTTTATCTGACAAGAAAGGGGAAGTCCCAACTTTTTCATTTGTGCTGATTGCTTCATGTATAGAAGGAGCCCTAGGTTAGACAGTGGGATGGAAGCTGCCGGGTGAGTGGTTCCAACTCATGAACTGTTTATGCAGGAGAAAGATGGAACTAGCTGCTCCATTAAAGATTTATGGGAATCTTGGAAACCATTATAGGGTTTTAAGTAGTCAAAAATGACCCAACGGCAGTGGCAGTGGATCTCCATTAGAAGGATCAAGACAAGTCTATGTTCAGCATGGCCTGTTGCACTACACAGCCCCCTTAGGTACTTAACCAAACTGCCCAAATAGCATTGTCATAGGTCATAAACTTTCTCATTTCTACCATTCCATCATGGTAATGAATGCCATCAGTGAGCTGCCCCTCAGTATTATTAGTTATGTAACATGAGCTATGACTTTCATTCCCAGGACCTTTGCACACAGTTCTGTTGTTGTTTCGTGGTTATGTGCCATCAAGTCAGGTCCAACTCCTAATGACCCCGGCAATAACAGAAGGAAACAACACCTTCTGGTTCTGCAGGATGTTCACAATTGTTCTTATGTTTGAGTCCCTTGGTATAGCCACCACTGAGTCGATTATCCTCTTTAGGATCGTCCTCTCTTTGGCTGACCCTCTATTTTACCAAGCTTGATGTCCTTTTCCAGGAACTGATCTCTCCTGACAACATGTCCAAAGTACATGGCGTGAAGCTTTGCTATCCTTCCTTCTAAGAAACATTGCGACTGTACTTCTTCCAAGACAGATTCGTTTGTCCTTCTGTCAGTCCATGGTATTTTTCACCAGCGTCATAATTTAAATTCTTTCATTCTTCCTCAGTTGTCAGCAAGCATTATAGGACTCACATATGCCATCACATTCCCAATGCTACTCTGTTTTCTTCTGATTGACATAGATGTCTTTGCTATGTTACCTTTTCTTGCTTTCCAGATTGACAAATGTTCCCATGACAGTAATTTTCTACAATTTTTCATATGTCAATGGGTATCCATTTTAAAAGATATACTGGAACAAAAATATTCAGATTTAAGATTCTCATCTCGCTTATGATATATTTTTCATACAGCAGTTGTAGTTACTTTTACATGGATAGTATATTTCTGTTCAGTAAAAACATTATATAAAATTGGAATAAAACAGTACAACCAAACTCAGAGCTATCTAGTAGTGTAGAACGCATAACAATCCTATAAGACAGAATAGAATTGTTCCTTTGAATTTCTGAGGCCACAAATCTTTATAACGACTGAGTCTCTTATTTCTCCCTACATTACAACATACATGTTTTTTTTCCCTACAATCACATATATTTTTGAGGGGGAGGCTACCAAATCAAACCCAGGTAAAACCTCATTGGGCAGTCCTGGTGTAGCTCGACAAGCATCCAGCCACTCATTCTGAGTTAGTGCATGCAGGGGCATCACTTGGGATGGTTCTCTCTCATCACAGTGAATTTTTACATAAAATCAGTTTCACTCAAACATTCTGTGATGGCCAATTTAGAAGAGCAGCACAAGGCTGTAGAATTTGGTTTCTTGCTTGGGAAAAATGCCAGAGAAAGTGTTGTGGTGTTGAACACAGCTGATATGGATAGAGCTGTGGAAAACGCTCAAGTGTATGAGTGTTTTTTTATATTTTAAAAAAGGTGAAATGTTGACATACAACAAACCACATTCTGGACATCCATCAACACTGACAAAAATATGCACAAAATCCATGCACTTCTGCTCAAAGACCAGCCAGTGACTAGATGAGAGAATTATTGTGAGCCATCCAAAGAGTTTGAAATCTGTTTTTGAGAATGGAATCAAGAGATTTGACAAATGTATTAAGAGTAATGGAGAGTACTTTGAAGGTGATAAGGTTTTTTGTAGAACAATTTATATACTAGCTTTGAAAAAATCCTGTTTTTTTGTACCCCTTCATGTATGTGTGTATACACATACATATAAAAAATGTCATTGAGACTATCCCTAACTCATATCAGCCCTATCTATGATTTCCTAGGCTAAATCTTTCTAGGGGGAGATAACCTTATCTTTCCCCCACAGGGTTGCTGGTGAATCTGAAATGCCGATCTTGCAGTTAACAGTTCAATACTTTCCAATAGAACCACAAGGTCTTCTTGGGCTCCTTCTATAATGAGTTGAGAACATCACAATGAAACCATGTCTTTTTCAAGTTCTGCAGAACTTCAGACAAATAACCTAAATCAAGGGATCATTTAATTGACTCTCATATTGACAAGAGTTGTTCTATCAAAATAATTTTGGAGATTTACTACCATAGTTTTGGGACCATAAGACACATCTGACCATAAAACACACCCAGCTTGTAGAGCAGGAAAGTAAGAAAAAAAATTCAGAATCAAATAGGATCAGCATACCAAAATGTTCTGGGGTCCCACACCTTCATACTATAAGATGTACCCTTGGTTTCCCCCCACTTTTTTTGGGGGGGAAGTGTGTCTTAAAGTCCAAAATTATGGTGTTTAGCTTTTCTGTTTTATAAGATTGCTGAGGCACTCAATATCATATGTTAATACATAGTTAGTAAAGCTCTGTGATCTTGATATGAGATGGTCTCTTTGATCCACTGAAGAAAAAAAATGAGACAAAACCAAGCATCCATGCATCAAGGCTCATCCTTTCACCACACTTATTCAAACTCTCTAATGAATACATAATATGAAAAGTTGCACTAGACGAACAATGCAGCATCAGGACTGGGGAAAGGCTAATGAACAACAGTCCACATGTAAATAACACTACCTTGCTTGTTTAAAGCAGGGAATTGATCCATTTGTTGATGAAGATCAAAGAGGGCAAGCTTCAGTACATATTGCTTACAGGAGGTATCTGGCCTCTGATCACATGGACAGATACATTTGTTTCTGTGATGGATTGAATTACATTTCTCAAAAACATGTTGAAAACCTAACCTCTGTACTTGTGAATATATTCTTGTTTGGATAAAGGGCTATCTTGTTAAATTAATTAGTTTATACCAAAGTAAAGAAGATCCTAAAGCATTTCACTTGTGAGACATAAAATGTTAGTCTGGGTAGGCTAGAAAAAACATTCATAGACACCCATGTGTATATAAGAATGAGGTTTATATACAAGAGCAATTGAGTCTTGAGAAAAATGTCCCAATGTAGACCTGAACATGTCCATAAGTCCAATATCATCCTATCTGTTCTATACCAATCTATAAAGTCCTCATGGAATACATGCAATGATGCCAAATGCAGGAGAATCGCAGGCCAGTGGGTTGCAAGTCTTGTAGATCCAGTGGCATTGTGAAGCACCTCAGTGCTGGCAGAGGTCTCCACATAACTTATCTGGCTCCAGAGATCTGGTTGCATCAGGGTACGTCCATGTGGCTTTTCCAGTTCAGGGCACTAATGTAGTTCCATGTATCTTGTCAGCTAAAGTGTCTCCCAGGGAGAGTGAGTTGAGAGAGAGAAGTGTCTTCCACCTGCAAGGAGGAAATACAAGGGTTCTCAGAATTCTCAAGGAAAGGACATGCTCACACAGAGGCCTCATTGGTTATAATCTGATTGACAGACTAGACCCTACCTTTTCACTCTTAATCCTTTCAAGTCTCAAATTGACCCCAGAATATGTAACTGCCACACATATCTTACAAACAGAGAAACACAGCTGCAGGAAACCCTGTGCCAAGAAATATCAGCAGCCACTTACAAGGAAGGACCCTCCCTTAGAAGCATTGTCTTCATTTAGACGTCTAGTATCCACAATTGAGACCATATAAAAAGCTGTCCTTTAAAGTCACTAGTTTTTTGCATTTGTGTTAAGGGAGCACTAAGCAACTTAGCTAATGCCTTCATCAACACATGTGTTAATACCTCCTTGCCTAAAGCCACAAAGGTGCTGTCTTTTGCATATCACATGTTATTAATAGTCCTTCCTCGATTCCTGAGGCTGTGTTCTTTTTCAGATGTTTAAAAATAATGTTCTATTATCAATCAGCCCACTGGTTGAATGGGTATGGTGAAAGTGTACAACTCTAATTCACAACTTTCTTGATTATATACTACTCAGTATTCTCTTGTTTGTCAGATTGACTGGTCCATGTGCAGGTTCCAAATAAGCACAATGACATGTTCCAGAAGTTTTTCTTCTCCAAGTTTTTTGTGATACATGCAGTTCAATAATTTCACATAGTCAATAAAACACAGGAAAACCCACCACCAGAGTGCAATGATGCCCAAAAAACCAACCAACCCCCCCCCCAAAAAAAAACAAACAAAACACAGGGAAACCTCTAATATTGTCTGCCTTGAGCCAATGTCCATCTGACAGCAGCAGTTTATCCTTTGTTGTAGGTTTGCTTCAGAATCTCCCTTGAATTTCAGATAATTCTATATGTGTTTCTGCATCTGCTCTTGAATTATTTTCAGAAAAAAATAATTATTCATGATATTAATGATACTGTTGTATAATTTCTGCAATCTTGTCACTTTTCTTTGGAATGGGTGAAAATATGTATCTCTTTGAATAGGTTGACCAGTATGCTTTATTCCAGTTTGGGGACCTTAATTTTCTAGTGATGTATAATTCAAAATGAGAAGAAACTGTTGCAAATATCTATTAAAAATCAGAACTTAGTATGTGCCAAGTGTGAAATTAAGAAAACTGGAAATCATCAAAAATTAAATGAAATGCCTAAAGATCAATATACTGGTTATGAAAAATTTAAGAAGAACGATGTCACTTTAATCATTTCAAAAGGACATTTCAAGATCTATCTTGAAGTATAATTCTGTCTGTGATAGGATGATATGTATGCATATATAAGGAAAACCAGTTAATACAACCATGATTCAAATTGCACACTAGGAACTAAAGCCAGGAATGAAGAAATTGAAAAAAAAAATTCTACTAACTTCTTTAGGCTGAAATTGATTACAAGTGTAGTCCAGATGCATTGATGATTATTCACAATTTTAATGCTAAAATTGGAAACAAAGAGGAAGAAATAGTAGTTAAAATATGGTCTTGATGATAGAAATGAAGATGGAGCTCACATGATAGATTACAAAACTAATGTTTTCTTTCTACCTCTTGTCTATTTGTCATACTGTTGTGACTTGTGTATTGCTATAATTCTGGAAGCTATGTCCCTGGTATTTCCAATGCCAGCACGGTGGTTACCCCAAGTGAACAGATTGCAGCAGAGCTTTCATACTGAGTACAGCCCATACAGAAGACATTGTCTGCGTACTTTAGAGGAGGTAGCCTCTAAAGACCCGATGAATAACTACGGAACATTGTCAGATACTGAAGGCCTAGTAAATGGGCACAGAACATTGTCAGAGATAATGGCAGAGGATGAGCTCTTTTGGTTGAAGGACATTCAAAATGTGACTCAGGAGGTTGTGCCTTTTTGGAGCGGATCCTGACAACATGAGTCAGTTAAAGCCTGCAGGCATGGAGACTTTGGGATCTCCCTTTGCTGATGGCGCATGAATCAGGTAAGGACAAACAATTGCAGAAGTTTTGCTGGTGATCAGAACTTGAAAGGTGTTAAGAAAGAATCTGAGAAAACTGGACGCCATCAAAGAAGTACAAAATGATCCTTAGAGACAACAATGGAGAGATTTTTGTATCTCAGGGACTTGGGACATGCTTTCAGGAAAAAAGTCATTATAAATTGGGGCGGGACAGGGCATAAAGGGGACAACTTTTGACTAGAAGGTTGACACCGTGAGTCTAACAATGGAATCACACCTAACAAATATGCAAACGGTGCAAGACGTGGCAGCGTTTCATTCTGCCCTCCTTATGGTGTCTATGAGTCAGACCAACTGTACAGCACCTAACAACAAAAACGACTATTTCAGGGGCCATCACTTACATGTTTGATTGAATTTGATGATCTGAGTTATGCCTAGATATTTTAATATCTAATGTACTAGTTTATGGAAATTCAGTCTTTCATCCCAGTCATGTTATCTCTTTTATTTCCAAGATTGATTTTTGACTCATTTACTTTTGTTTCCTGGGACACGAAGAGTAATAATTAGCCACAATTCTCAAAATATTTTTCCCATAGCTAATTGTCCCAGTGCCTAGAATTTCCGATAATCCACTAGTACCAATCTCATACGTATTTAGTATGGATTGATCACTGAATGAGGCATTAAAAGTAAATAAAATAAGTAAAACATGCTTCTTGGTCTGAAAGGACTTGTAATATAGTTCCAATGCTGCTACAACTAGAAGGACTATTAGGAAGAGGTCATATAAACCCAGGAGTATCAAATGTAATTTTGTGATGCATGTAGTTGTAACCTTACATGGTAAAGAAATAAGTGTGATTTCATATTCCATAATAGTTTGCAATATTTCATTACAGATACTTAGTTTGTAACATGCAGTCTTTCAGAAATCTGGAAGGTAAGGAAATTGAAGATCTCCTTTGGATTCAGTTAGCATTTTAGGAAGTTTGGTTCATGCCTAAAAGCCTACTTTTCATTGCTTATGCTTCAAATATGCTGCAAAATATCTCTTTAAATTGGAAAAACATAAAATATCACTTTAAAGACTAACATATGCTTAACCCAAGCCATTTTTTTTGCATATGAAAGTTGGACAGTGAATTAGAAGAATGGATGCATTTGAATCATGGTGTTGTTGGGGAACTTTGAAAGTGCCATGAATTATCAGAAGAATAGACATATCCACGTGGGAGGAAGTGCAGACAGAATGTGCCACAGAGGTGAGGGGGGCAAGACATCTCAAATACTTTGAACATGGTATCAGAAGGGACCAGTTCTGGGAGAATGATATGCTTTGTAAAGTAGAGAGTCAGGAAATATTTTAAAGGGAAGAAGATGATGAAATGAAATTGCCTATATATGGATGTTCTTTCTATGTCTATATTTCTCACCAAAAGATTGGGGGGGGGGAATCATGCAGACAAAGTATAGAAAACTCTAACTCAAGTATAGTTCAGTTGTATTCAATTCATTCAATGGTATTTAAGAGAATCATCTCAGAATCAGGAATAGGAGAATACCAGAACTTTGAAGGAAGATGAGTCACTAGTGTAAGGTGCCTGTCTTAAGTGGTGGAGGCTGCAGTCTCCACAGCACTAAGACCAGAAACCATGAAACTGGGAGACTCATAGAGGCTAAGACCAAGGGACTGCATGATGGAACGGCTGAGGACCAGAGCAAGACTTGGCTAGCAGCTGAGAAGAGGTGCTACTGTGGATTAAAGACTTTATCATTTGTGTTTTCTGAGCCTGGCCTGTGATACCCTGTTCATGAATAAACGTTCATACTTCTGAATGTTAACCTTGAGTTGCGTGTGGCCCTTGCAATGAATTATGGGATCTGTTAGAGAAATAGAATGCTGCCGGCGAACACTGTTGGTATGAAAGAAAGATGCAGTATAGAAGCATGTCCAATCGCTACCTTGTAGCAATTGCCCCCGATTTAGTGTGGAATTGATTTATGTAGTCAAGGGAGCTAAAATGCGGCCTCTGTGCCATGTCCTCAAAGCCCTTCGTGAAAGAAATTGGCACAGTGGCTCCAGCAATGGGCTCAACTTGAGGAATGATGTGAGGATGGTGTAAAAGCTGGACGGGTCTTTTTCCATTCGAGCCAACTCGACGCTCCTGAGAATCACAGCACAGAACTCAGATGGCAGCATTAAGACAATGGATTATAACCTTGGATTAATTTCAGACTCTCTCCCTGCCAGCTCTTCAGTTCTGACTCAGAGGGATCTATACAACAGAGTAGCACTGCCATCGTAGTTTTCCAAGACTGCAGATCTTTATGGGAGTGGGAAGTCTTATCGTTAACGCTCCCAGCGACTGCTGGCTTCCAAATGCTGAACTTCTTTTTAGCCACTGCATACTTAACCCACTACTCCACCAAGGCTCCTTGTTTCAGACTAGTGTTCCGTACATTACTTTGTAAATGGCAGGGGGATTTGTGATTATTCTGAGTAAGTTAATTTTAATTCACTGGATTTTTCAAATTATGCTAACGAAGAAAGCACTACAATCATTAAGTAAAATAAATACTCCACAGAATTTGGGCAATAGCTCTTTTCTCTTGGGCTACATTCTAATACATAACATGCATTACATCAAATTTGCAAGCTACTTTTTGGGAGCAGAACAGAAGTTTTTGTCATTTTTTACCTTAATGTGCTATGAGTACTAAGACTCTTTTATGCTTTACAGTGAATTGTTTTGGGAGCTGGTTCACATTTTCATACTGATTTAAAGGAAGGTTGAATCAATTCTGGGATATTATTCATTAAATTATGTCCCCTCAAAAAAAAACACGTATCACCAACACCAACCTTTATATTTTCAAACAAAAAAGAGTTGGAATAAGGAAAACGCTTGCTGATGACATAAGCCTATTATTCCAGAGAGGTGATCACTAGGGTTTTACTGATTGTGCAAAGATAGTTCACTAAATTGATCATAACATATACGGATAACATTGGAAAGAAGAGAATTCCAGAACATTTAATTGTTTTCATGCTGAACCTGTACATAGCCTGAAGGAGTCCTTTGAATGGAACAAAGGATACTGGATAATTTAAAATCAGGAATGGTGTGCATTAAGTTGGTATCCTTTTATAATATGTACACATCTGTATTCAGAAGGCATAGTTATAAAATCAGGCTTTAGGAAGAAGAACCTGTGTTAGGATTCGCGATAGACCCATTCTCAGTCTGTGATATGCATGTGGCACAACTTTGATTGCTGAAACTGAAGAGACTTTGAATAATTCTTGATTCATTTCAAAATCAACAACCTTCAGTATGGATTGCACCTCAGTCTAAAGAAAATCCCAATCTTGACAACTGGACTAATAGTAGACAACATCAAGATAAACAGAATAAATATGTAAGCTGTCAAGCATTTAATTGTATTTTGATTCACCCTCAAAGACCAAGGAAATAACAGTCAAGATATCAACTCAAACATTGTATGGAAAAAGGTACAGGAAATATCCTTTTAAATGTTAAAAAACTAAAATACAACTTTGAGGATGAAAATTTTCCTGACTCAAGTTATGACAGTTTAAAAATCTCCTTGTATGTATGTGAAAGTCAGACAATGAATTAGGATAATCAAAGAAGAATGTATGGACTTGAATTATGATGGTAACGAAGAAGATTTAAGGTGACACAAACTGTCAAAAGGACAAATAAGCTTGTCTTGAAAGAAGTGTGGAGGTTGGTTAGACTGAATCTTCCATCCTTCAGGCATGTAATCAGGAGGGATCAGACCTTGGAGAAGGATAATGCTTGTTGAAGTAGAGGTTAAGTGAAAAAAAAAAAAGGATAGATAACACTCAAGGAAATGGATTGACACAGTGGTTGCAGCAAAGCGTTCAAATGTAGCAACCTTTTGGAGGATGACTGGATTGGACAGGGCTATCTTTTATTGTTTATTGGATTGCTGTGATTTGAAACTAAGAGTTCCTAATAGTCTCCTAAATGGTAAGAACCGAAATTTGCTTGTTAAAGCCATTCAATTGTTTTATTAGTCTTTTTTTTATAGCACTAGAGAACTACAACAGATTAATCAAACTAGTCCTAGAAGACTAAAATCCAAGTGAGCATTGTGAAATGAAATTGAAGTCTTGTTGATACCTGACTATATGAAAAAGTTCATTGATTTAGCACCTCCTATAAACTGTCCTTATGTCTTTACCACACATTCTCACACAAGTGAGAATTGGCCAGCGGGGAGTGAGTAGAGTTAAAAAGAGCAGCCCTCCTCATTCACTAGATCATCATCAGGCAGCTGGCAACTCCTTTAATAGCCATGTGTTCCCATTGGAAGTGTTCAAACCGATGTGCATGAAAATATGTCTCACTTCGGCAGTGCATCATTGACTGCTATCAGTTCATTCAGCATCTTGAATTCAATTAACTTCTGATCTGTACAATACCTCTTCTCAGGATAACAGAGTGTTTTGGGATGATTCTTTCTGTTCTGGTGTTCTAAAATTAATCAGTAGAAGATCATCCAATTCATTAGATAACGCAGAATTTCTGCATCAAGAATTCAAATCATATTCAGCTATTTTGCTCCTTTCTTTTTATTTTAAAAGATTCCTGCTGGATTTCAGTGTCAGAGAACATCTTACCTCATGTAGTTTCAAGCATCAGGTATCTAAAAGGGAGCAGGGAGGGTGGAGGACAGTTCTGCTCTTTTAGATTCTACAGCTAGTGTCTTAGAACCTACAGGTGGTAATGGCAAAAATCAGTTTGTGCTTCACCGTAGAGACCCTGGTCTCCTGCCTCAATAGATGCCAAGCAGGTGGTGGCTCCAGTGATGGAGTGATATCTGGTTTCAGCATACTATTGACTTAAGAACAGGAAATCTGTGAGAACCAGTGGCACGAGGACTGCATAAAAATCCCATATCAAGCTGACTTCAAACAAAAAGTCTACTCATGGTCCAGAGAAATAATGGCTATACTTTCAGGGAAATAACTAACTTCAATGCAACAGTCTCATTTTTGTAAACTATGCACCAATGAGTTTTGAAGAAGGTTAGTAACTCAAATGTGATTAAAAGGTACACAAGAAGAATACAAAGGTGATATTTTCAACTCTTAATTTAGTGTTGAACTCTAGAATGCAAAATTTGAAAATAGCATGTTTGGAAGAAAAAATATGAAAGAAAAAATATGAAAATACAAATGGTAATTATGGTCCTTTTTGGTGACATATATAACACATATTTTCAACACAGTATTTCTGCACTTAATGCAGCCGCTGACTTAGGGTCTTTATTTCAATTCAGATTCAATACGAGAACGTTCTTGGTGTGATTTTCATTATTGCTTAAAGGAGCTGGAAGTCTGCTCACGTGTAATGATAAATGAAAACCTTCCTACTGCCACACTCAGCAAGACACGGTTGTTTTCCACATTGAGGGCAGCAAGGTTGTCATTCAGTTCAAACATTATTCTGCTATATTAATAAATACGCTGTTTTCAAAGGGAATGAAACAAAGTTTCAGTCATAGAGCTTTTTTAAATAATTCAATCTAGCCAATAGAAAATTACCAATTTCACATCTATCTGGGAGCACAGGTCATAATTCAATTAATAGACTCCTTTTTTTAGAAATCATAGATTGGTAAAATTTATTACTGAAAAACCCTTATGTTTTTTATCTTTTATATTGGCATTAGACAGGAAATATAGCAATAAAATTCTTACGCATTATCAGAATAAGTGTTTGCCAAACTTTCTTTAAATATGGAACCCACAAATATACACTGCTAATGAAATTGGCTGCTTCCTTGATGGATGGTGATTTGAGACTCTCTGGATGAAAGTTTTGGTCTGGAAAACCAGACAATAACAACCGTAGAATTTCTAAGTGGACATGAAATTGATATGATTCCACATTAGCAACATGGCAACTGGTATTTCGGTACATGTGGTATCCTAAAAAATAAAAATGCTTCACTGCCCTTGTGTCAATTCCAACTCACAGTGACCGATCTTACAGGACAGAGTAGAATTTCCCATTGAGTCTCCAGGACTATGAATCTTTATGGAAACAACAGGATGTTTTCCCTCTCCAAGCACCTCATCAGTTTCAAGTACCCACCTTGTTGTGGTCAGCATCCCGACTTGTAATCTACTCTCCTACCAGGGCTCCGTGGTATATATTTGATTCAGAGCTTTAAAATGTAAGTTGTTAACTTGTGGATCAACAATTCTGTGTAGTAGCTAGAGAGAAAATAATATTAAGATATCTATTTTATAGGCTGAGCCCCGGTGGTGTAGTGGTTGTACACGGGACTGTGGCCCACAGGGTTGGCAGTTCAAATCCAGCAACAGTTCTTCAGGACCAAGGCTGGGCCTCCCACTCCCACAGGGCAGTGATGCCACACACACACACACACACACACACAAACATACATCTATTTTACAGTGCAAATACTATTATAAAGGGCATGGTAAATGATAAAATGACAATCAGTTTCTCTGGTTTCAAATTGTTCTTTCAGCCATTTCTTGGGATGAATGCACAATGAGGGATTAGTCTTGTCTTTTGGCATCGGTGGCGGAGAGTGATGGTCTGGGAATACACAGAGCACAGGTCTGCATGCCACATCAGCAGATTTATGACTGTTATCTGTGTGACCTTGTAGCTTTATTCACCATTGCATGAAGGCTTTGAACTAGATAATTTGGTACTTTCGCTACAGAATTTGATTACATTTAAAGTAACTTGAGATGCTTTTTTAAAAAAAGATACCTATGGTAGCAGCCTATTGCTTAATGTTTCCCACATTGTCCACTGTCCACATTAGTTCTCTATGTCCTAATATATCTCAAGTCACAAGAGATGGGTGGGTAATTTATTTCGGGGAAATACAGAATCAAACAAATTTGAACATAAAGAAGGCAAGTCAAAAGTAGTGCTGCAAAAGCATGGAAATCATTATTGAAAAAAAATGTCAAAATGTGAAGCTATTATCTCTTGATACCTTCCATCTAAGGTATCTATACTTCTGAAGATGGGGCTTCCATATTTTACCTTCTCCCTGAAAAAGCCATTATTCATCAGTTTCAGAACTCACTCGCTGTGCTCTGGCGATTAGCAACCCTCTCTCAGAGAAGCGCCGCGATGGGTTTCCGAGACGGGGAACCCCTGGGCCACCAGAAAGCCTCATAGTTCTCCAGAGGGAGCAGCTGGTGACTTCTATGTTCCGGTCTTGTGGCTCCCAGCCCAATCCCTGACCCACCAAACCCCAGGGCTAGGTTCCAGCTCTTCCCTGCACTCGTCTATTCCAAACCAAGCATGTTGAAACATGCCTGCAGACAGGCGCTCCCGATCATACACTTGTCATATTATCAGGGTGCCTCAGTAAAAGGAATGCTTCTTGGGCTACAGGGAAAAAAAATCCACGATTCTGCGTCAAGTCTAATAACAGATTTTTAACAAAATTAAAATTATCGTCTTAAATCTTTAAAGCTCGACTTACAACTTTATGGAAGTAATGGCCCACACAACATACTGGCTTTGAGATAGATTTCATCGTGTGCCTTCTGGTGCTCATGCTTCAGGGACTTCTCATGTAATATAGCTATCATAGTTGTCTGAGGGAGTCTTCTCTCTATATACACTTCATTCTTAGGTGGCTGAAAGTTATGTGAACTTAAGCATATTTGGTTAAAAATGGATAAAATTATTCATATTAATATAACTATACACAACATTTTGAATATCTTAATTCATAGTCACTTTAATACCTGTGGTTGCTTATTCAGCAGCATTCAACAGATGTTTAAAGTCACTTCTATCGATGACCTTGTTTGATGAAAATTTCTGAAAACCTTCGATTTTTGCATGTGTCCCTTAGTTGAATTATTTTATCATGTTTATTATGTTGCCTCTAGGAGATAAAACTACTCATCTATGTTGCATAAAGTTCAGATTCCAATTACTCCTCACCAAAGGCCAGCTAGTATTTGTCCCAAGATTTTCTAGTTTGTAGAATTGCACAAAGGCTGAACACAACCCCATTTTTCTTAGTGCTATGCTTAGGATAAGAAAACTATGGAACCAACCTGCAGTCCTTGTAAAAATAGCTCTCTGGTAATCATAACAGGCAAGTTCTCTGTACGCATAAAGGACAAATTTACCACAAAATTGGGGGGGGGGCATTTAGTTTTGGCCTTAAGACTGATATATCTGTTTTAAAGTGCCTAATCTTGTTGCTGCAATACTTCCAGAAGGAAATATACATGGAAAGATTCTCACTGTTTACATATAATTTAGAACATCTTTAACTCTGTTTCCTACACATTAATAGACTTGAGAATTTGGGGAAACACTTGCTTTTAACATTTCCCCCCTTTAGCTTTGCTCATTTTGGTGGGTTTTATTTACTTTTCTATGAACAGTTCCTCTCCAAACTATATTTGACTGTGGCATTATTTTTCTTATTTTCACTTCAAAATTGGTACAGGTAGAAAATTGTAAAGAAAAGCTGCCATCATCCTGGACAGCTGTTATTAATTTTGAAGATTCACACTCCAGTTTGCTAGAGAGCAATGATTCATGAAGATGTACCTGGGAATCAGCAACAAATTTAATTAGACTTTCTTTAGTTTGTGTGTGGGTAGGAGTGGAGTGAGGGCAGAAACTATGTCTTCCTTGAAGCTCAGTGTGTGAACATTTGTGAGGAAAACAGAGAAAGGAATGGGAATAGAAACGCTCTTTGTTATTGTAAAGTGACATTTCTATAAATAGCCATTGCTTTTACAGACAGATTGGGTTGTATGTCAAGGCCCTCATTGATTCTTTATAGTATATCACTTTTATATTTATTCCCAAAATGTATGTTGGTGGATTTCCTACAAAGAATGAGTTAAACCTGCCTAGCAATATTCTCTGCTGCCAAATCTTACATCCTTTTATATCCTGGCACATGTGTGTATGTTTGTATGTCTTATTTGACAAGGGTAGAGGAGCAGGAAATATGAAAATGGTAACAAAACTGGTAAATGTTATGTAGAGCATTTTAAAATATGATTTTAAAAAATCCATTTGAAAATGTTCAGGGGAATCTTTTTTGAAGCGTCAAATTTCTTCCCCCTGGAGATGTCTAGACAGGGCAAATCTGATCCTTTGAGGATGCTAAGGAGTTCTTCAAGACGTAACTGGTACAGAAGGACTTAGGTGGGAGATCCCATTGAGACAGGCCAGTAAAGTGGGCAGGTGACTCAGGCTTCATTTGCTTAAGGAGATTCAAGAGAGAAAGAGCATTTTCAATCTAATTCTAAGACCAATAGAAATCCTCCAGTGAATTTCAAAGAAGATTAAATGAAATGATAGGTTAGATTTGAAAAGACCACTGGGCTATTACAGCCAATAGAGCAATCAACGGTAATCAAGGTAGCTCAGAGACCTTCGGGGTTCTGTTCTGTAAATCACAGAAATGATGCTGGTGGTCCTTCATACAGGGAGGAGTTGTGAAGAAAGACACTCCTTTTTGAAGCTTTAATTCTGTGTTTTAGTATTGAAGGATGGAATCATGAGTGTTGGAATGCTTCTCCAATATGAGCCTAGTTGACGTCTCTCTTAGAAAACTGTTTGAAAACAATCATTTAAGTCTCTAAACACTCTTCTATCCAATAGCTGGGCACCCCTGTCTAGCTTCTTCACCATACTTTGCCGTAGAATCCATATCTTCTGTGTTTCCTTCATGAGGGCAAGAATTGAGCAGGATCATGTGGTAAGAACGCCCTAGGAATCTTGTTAAAGATATTTTTAAGATTATTAGCATTCTATAGACTGGGGACTTCAAAAAGTTTGAAGAAAACATGAAATGAAAATATAATGAGATTTTTTCAGAATATTTTTTTCTTTCTTTCCCCCCCCCCCCCCGCCCCCTGCAACACTGCCCTGGTGGGAGTAGAAAACCCAGCCTTACTCGTGGAAGGCTGCTGCTGGGTTTGAATCATCAACCCTATGGGCCGCAGTCCTGCACACAACCGCTGCACCACCAGGGCTCAGCTTCAGAACATTTTTAAGCACCCTTGTACAACCAAACACACATTATTTACAATGTCTACACTGTAGTTTGATGACACGGGCTACAAGCTTCACAATGTGTCACCTTTCTCGTTATTTCTACTTATGTAGTTAATTTACCAGTAAGTTAGTCACCAGTAACTTAGTGCTCATTGTGCTCTCACACTAGTCAGGTTGAGTTCAGACAGATGAGTTAGGAGACAAGTTCATATGAGTTACTTGGCAAAATACATTTAGTTTAATGATCTCTTAAGGGATTCTTTTGGCTCAAGACTTAAAGATTCATTCTAAGACCTATAGAGTAGATAATCCCTGGTCTCATTCCTAGAAACTTGGTTTGTTAGGAATTTGACATTCTGTAGCACCTACTTGCCTCCTTTTAAATGGCGTTACGTGCCTTTCAATCGGTGCCACTCAGAGTGACCTTATATGCCACAGAAGGAGACTTGGCCTGGCCCTGCACGGTCTTGACAATCGGTCCATTCAAGTCTATTGTTGTAGCCACTGTGCCAATCTACTTTGTTGAAGGTCTTCTTTTTCACAGATGCTTTACTTTACCAATCATAGCATCCTTTTTCAGGCAACAATTTTCCCTGATAACAGATTTAAAGTATATGAAAGGAAGTCTGGACATCCAAATTTTTAGGGAGTATTTTAGCTGTGTTTTTAAAATAGATTTGTTTGTTCTTCTGGGAGTTTACTGTACTTTCAGTAGTCTTCACTATCAGATCACAAATCCTCTTTCTCTCTCTCTCTCTCTCTATATATATATATATACACACAATTATATAGTTTTATTATTATCTTCATAGCTCATTATTTTAATTATTGTGAATATCTATGTATGCATAGGGGCATGAGCATACATATATGTGTTAATTTTATGGTGTAAATCACCTTTATCTCAGATATTATAGATAAAATGTCTTACAAAGTAAAATATTCTTTGCCATCCCCTACCTGCTTTTTGTAAATCTCTGAAATTATTATTCTTACTGAAGAACATTACAAAAAGTTGCACCTTATACTTTTGAACAACTGCATGAAATAATATTTTAATAACCTAAATGATTACTAAGTATCAGTTGATTTAGTTTGTCCATATTTTAATGATACTGCTGATGGTTCACTGGAACTTCGTGTGAGGAGGCAAGTGATGAGTCCATCTTCAGGTGAAAGCTTCACTAGCACAGGGCCCTTCGTGGGCTTGATGCAACCTTCAAGCTAAGGTCTCGAGGATTAAAGGGTCAACTTCTCAATTTAATTAGGAATCATCATAACCTTAAGGATGCAGTAAATGATATTTTATTACATGAATTCCCAATGAGTAGGATATCATTAGTAGGCTATAAATTCTAGCACAATTTAAAGTAATTCTCTAGCCAAATTGGCTTATATTTCAAATGAGAATATTGAGGTCCAATGGTAAGATGATTTTTAAAGACTATGCATCTAGTTGGTGATGGATCCAGGGCTCAAACATGGCTTTCATTATAAGATGGAAAAGTCTGAATTGTAAAACCACATTAACTGAAAGGCTGATCTTAATAAAATAAAAGAAGAAGGAATAATGAACCAATGGGAGTGTAACAAATTTCTGGAGTGGATGAGTTTGTAAATTCTTATGCATTCTACAAAGAGTCCACATGTAACTTGAATGTGGCCACTCAATCTATTGCAAATTTGAAAATGAAGACGAAATATGGTTCTAGATAAAGCTATGGACAATTTTCATTTGGACAAATGTGGAAAGTATTCTGTTTAGATATTTTAGAAGTCTTGAATAAGGACAATGTAAAATAATGTTATCTGTTGAAAAATAAGAGCTTACCACACAGGGAGTCCAAAATATACAAGCCTCTCAGGACCCATAAGGGGAGCAGCAATACCAGGAGAGTAAAAGTAGCTGGGAGGGGGGTGTTAGGTAGAAATGATCATAAGGATCAGCCTATGGCCCCGATTCCAGGAGAATGAACAGCAGAAAAGTGGGTGAAATGAGACAGTGGTTGGTGTGTGACATGAAAAAATAGAGAAAACAATTTATAAATTATCAATGGGACGTGGGGGAGTGAGGTTGGGGGTGGGGGGTGGAGAAAAAGGAGGAGCTGATGCCAGGGCCTCAAGTAGAAAGAAAGTGTTTTGAAAAAGACCATGACAGCATATGTACAGATGTATGTTTGACACAATGGATATATGTGTAGATTGTGATACGAGCTGTAAGAACGTGCAATAAGATAAACAAGGAGAAAAATATCTGCTAACAGGAGGAACATATAGACAGTCACAAAATTATATATTTAAAGTAAAAGAAATTACAAAACTACTGAGGTAGATTGGAGAAAGTACTAACATAAAAGACTTAGGCATCAGAGTTGAGAATCCCCATGTGTTTTGAAGCCATAAAATAATGGCGATACTAAATTGCACAGTTAAATATAAAAGGTTTCTTTTCCACCAGCATAGTCAGCAATTTGGGGATGGAAGGGGTTGGCATCGTTAGATTTTTCTTGGTCGGTTGCTGCAACACATCAAGGTCTATGCAAAAGGAATAGTATAAGAATAGTATAGCAAACCAATTCAGCAAGAGAAAAAATTGGAATGTATGCTCAATATAAAAGGAAGATAGATTACAGGAGATTAATCTCTACCGTCTTTAGAGCTGAACAGCCAGGCCAATACACTGAACTCTATGCACAACTCTTATACTAGGGAATGTTGTAATGGTGGCTATTAGGTTTCATTGAGTTGGGTTCGACTTCTAGCAACCATAGACCTTTCTATGGCCTCGTCTTAAAACCCTAAAGCAAATCCAAGATCATAGTCTATCATGACTAAGCAAACTCCAAAGTCCCTGTCAAGGAGCCGATGACAAGTCATAGCAACTCTGTAGGACAAGGTAGGTTTCAGAGGCTGTGACCCATGCCCCCCACCCCCCACCTCTCCGATGGGAGCCCTGGTGATGGAGTGGGTATGCGTGGGCCTGCCATCCTGCATAGCTGGCAGTTTGAGACCACCAGTACCTCCGGGGGAAGAAGATTGGGCTTTTTACTCCTGAACACCGTTTCAGTCTGAGTCAACATTGATTGACTCCATAGTAGAGGGACATTTGGTTTGGGGAGATTTTTGGTTCACCCCTCCAAAGGCTGGTAGTTTCAAACGGCTGATTTTGTGGTTAGCAGCCCTACCAGGCCTCCTTACACAGATTCATCTGGGGGTTTTGAAGCTGTACATCTTTATGAGATCAAAGAATCTCAACTTTTTTCTCATATAGGGGCTGTTGGGTTTGAACCACAGACCTTGCAGTTAGGAGTCTAATGCTTGCCCAAGAGTGTCACCAGGCACTTGGTTTTAACTCTCTATTTTCATCTATTTATGTGTATCTGGGTCATTATTCATTGATGATAAGATACTATGTTACTCTGCAGATTCATCCCTCTTTTTAGGTTTATGGAGCCATCTCTTAAAATGTTGCCAAATATATGATTAAATCAACTAATTTGGTCCAAAAGCAATAAATATGACAATAGGGAAAATATAGTAAATCTAAATTGTAGGACAGACTAGAATTTTAAAAAGCATTTTGAAATCCAGGAAACGGTGGTCTACTCAAATATTTAAATTGGAATTTTTATGTTTATTTCTGATACCCTTTTAGACAATAGGTATAATGGTACTTCCATTACATCATCCCCTTATTTATATCAATTTACCCACTGAGAAAAAGTAGGAAGTAGCTAATATTTTACAATATCTGATTTATCTTTGATCGTGATTTGATTTTTATAAAGGACCCACTCAGTGCCATTGAGTCAATGCTGATACACACCAACCTTAAAGGACAGGCTGTCACCATTTCTGAGACTGTAACTTTTTTTCTTCAAGATTAAAGGGTTTCTTAAGGAAGTTACTAGACTGTAATGGCAGTCAGAAATACTGAAAATGCAGTTGTTCACTGCAATACATTACAAAGTTCTCTAAGCCTACCAACAATACACGAAGGTCATGTCAAGCCATTGCTAACCTTAAACTGAAACATTCAGCTCAAATTTCATGGCTAGGTGAACCTATCTCCCTAATGTTTTCTTCCTCTCCCTGCATGAAATGACCAGGAGCACCGACTGCAGTAAACCTCAATATGAAGACACTAGTCTCTGCCTCCAGGAAGCAGCCAGCCCAGCTTCTCCAATTAAGTGCCCAGAAACACCCCAATCAACCAGTCAGTCTCCTGTCTAAAAAGTCTGAGACTGTAACTCTTGAAGGTGGTTGAAAAGCCTTTTCTTTCTTCTATGTAAAGGCTGGTCTTGAACTGCTGACCTTGATGAGCACTTGACAAAATGCATGCAGTCTTAGAAATTCTATAAAGATTACACTACTCATTATTTCTGATAAATGCTAACAATGTAAAAATTAAGTGACAACATATATATTTATATTTTATATCTAATGTTTGATTATATTCACTATGGCATTTCATCTTTAAGGACTTCCAATTTTATTAGATCCATACTTCTTCCATTCCATATTGTGAATTAATTGTAATTGAACTACATCAGCAAATTATGGTCCAGAAACATTAACTCTCTCCATGTGATGATGGCCAATTCTACTGTTCTCCAGTATTATTTTGAATGCCTTCCAATAAGAGATGCTCTTCTGCTAGAATTATACATACAGAGTTCCACTGCTACTGATAAGGATTGCTGTGACGGTTCTTTCAGAATTTTTCTAATTCATAGGATAAATCTATGTTGAAGGAAAAGGAAGCTTTTTTGAAGCATGTCCATCAACGGTGACTCCACTAAAATTCATTTTTTGCTAAGATCCATTTACATCAGCAATAAATAAATTTAATTATTTAGCTAATTGATTAGTAACAGCATTTCTCAAGCTAATAACACTGAAGGAAAATTTTAAGCTTCATGTTGCACTATTAAAATATTTCATGAGAAAAGTACTGAATTGAGTCAGGAAACAATAAACGAAGATAAGAGGAATGCAGACTAAATATTCATTTTTTTGGGGGGGGCGCATCACGGCTCTCTGGCGGTGGGAGTAGGAGGCCCAGCCCCATTGCTGGAACTGAATCTCCATCCCAGTGGGCCGCACAGTTCCGCGCACAACTACTACGCCACCGGGGCTCAGCCTTTAAATATTAAATTTTAATACATTTATAACTCCTGTAAAGAGTTCTTGTGTCGGGATGAGGCCCGATGGCATAGTGGTTGTGCGTGGCACTCTGGCCCACTGGATTGGAGGTTCAAATCTAGCAACAGCTCTCCAGGAGCAAGGCTGGGCTTCCTACTCCCACCACCAGAGGGCAGTGATGCCCCCCCCAAAAAGAGTTTTATTGTCATAAACCCAGAGGGGCAGTTCCACCTCGTCCTGCGTGGTCACTGAGACAACATGGACCTGATGACAGTGAGTTAGTTGTTAGTTATAGATGTCTACTGAGAAAAAACACATTGGGAAAGCCTATATGAAATCTAGCAAAACTGGCATTTTTCATTAAATATCTGAATTTCTAATTAAAATATTATCTAATCCATAGGATAACTCTATGTTGAAGGAAAAAGCAAATCTCAATGTAATTATGGTGGATTTTTCCTAGTTTGAGCAATCTAATAAGAAGATTACAGTGGAAATTTACAATTTTCCTACAGAATCTATTTTAAGAAAACTGTATAGAAGAAAGATGGATACATTTTACTGCTGTAATTACTTGATACTCTACTCTTTTTTTTTCAATTCAACAGAAACTTTCCTTGTGCTAATGCCTCCAGGGAGAATAAAAAATGATTTGGTTATTTTCCTTTTGGAAAATGTCCAAATGAAAATTACTTGCTCACTTGGCATTATCAGTTAGCATTAAGTCATGATTTCAGGTGTCCCTATCTTGTTCTCTGGCATCTGGTCCTGATTTAGAACAACTTTGAGGGGGTGAATTTAAACTGAAGTTGACTCAGAATTAGAACTCTAGCGAAAATACTCTGCCAAAGACACACAGTTATTTTAGATCTTTCCCTCCTATTTTAATCTTCAAGATTTAGAATAGGTGAATAGTATGCTATTGATTAACAACACAGTTACTAAGCTCACAAAAACATAATGACCAAGTGATCACGGAGATCTTGTTTATTTTTCTTCAACTTCTAGGTCACTCATTTTATTAAAATAGTATAATTCTACCATTTATGACTTTTGTCATGGGTGAATACGATCATGTACAAAATTCTTTAGTATAGGCACTGGCACAGAATTTTCCTCAACAATAATAACAAACCAATTACTTAAAAGCTATTCTCTCATTTGTTACCAGAGTTTTTAATCTTCACAAATCTAAAAGAAATCTGAAAGAAATTTATTCTAGTATAAGTTAAGGAAACCATGACTTTGGACTTCCAATGGTTTCTAAATCTGCATGGGGCAAGGTGGATGATTGCAACTCATGGTTATTACAGTTTATGTTTGGTTTTGTTTTTGATGTTTTTTTGCTAATGTCTGGAGAAACTGTAGTTACTGTGATTCCGGAGTGTATATTTTTCTTACCCACCCATGTCCCTTTCTCTTTATTAGATTAAAAATACCTCATGGTGCCTGCACAGCCAATTATGGGCAAAGATAGTTTCATCTTGACTTTGGAAGAGGGCAGACTTTTCAAAAATAAGATTCCATCTGTTAATAAAATCAACTTTTTAGAAAAAAGTGCATGCATAAATGTGGCACTATTCTACCCTCAAAATTTTTAAAACCAATAATCATTCACACATAGAAAAAAATTGTTACACATTAACATCTTAACATTAGTTATCTCTGAAAGAGGAGTTATTTTATCTTTTATCTATGATGCCCTTTGACCCGATTTTATAACAATTAATATTTGTTAAAATTTATTTTGTTGTGGTGAAATTTCACTTAACAAAAATAATCTATTGCAGCAATATTAATGAGTACAATTCAGTGACATTGATTACATCTTTAACTTATTAAAACTTTTCACTACTCTTTCCCAAATCAGTTCTCCATAGCTAATATAAGTTCAATTCCTCCAAGCAGATATGAATAATTTTTTCATTTCTATAAGTTTTATTGAAATGATATCATATAATTGTTGCCATCCTTGAACTAAAGTATTTTATTTATTGCATTGATTTCAAGGTTCATCTGTTCTGTGGCCTGTGTAAGGATTTTCTAAATTATGACTGGGTAATATTTTTCCTTTATCTTTTAAAAATAAGTTGGTCTGCATCGGGGTATGAAGTTTCCAAATATTTGAATTTCTTTATCATTCCTTTGTTGATTTATAATTTTGCAGCATTTTGATCTGAGAAAATGCTTTGTAGTATTTCATTATCTTTAAGCTTATTATGACTTGCTTTGCAGTGTAATATCTTGCTTATTCTGGAGAACGTTGCATGTGCATAACAAAATGTTTAGTGCACTGTTGCTGGATGAATTGTTCTATATGGTTATGAGGTCAAGTTGCTTGCTTGTCCTGTTTTGGTTATTTGTATTCTTATTAAGATTATTTACATACTTCTCTTCTTCCATGAATGGAGTTTATTAAAGTATGATACTATTATTGTCTACAACTTTGTTGGTTTTCCATACTCTTGTGGCTTGTGTATTGAAGTGATAATGGAAACTCTGTCATTGGTATTTCAAATGCCAGAAGGGTCACCCAAAATGAACAGGTTTCAGCAGAGCTGAGGACAGACTACAAAGAAATAATAAGCTACCCATTTTAATTTGCCAATTTAAATTCTCTGGAAAGCTTCAATACATGGTCAGCTATTGAAAACCTCATGAATAGAACCAGAACACTGTCTATTATAGTGCCTGAAAATAAACGCCTTACACTGGAGGACACTCAAAATATGATTGGCAAATATCTGTATTCTCAAAGTAGTATGTGACACAATGAATTGATGGAGAAAAGCCCTCTGGATCTTTATTTGCTATTAGGGCATGACTCAAAAATGCACAAGAAACCCAAACTGAGAGAAAATGCAACAAGCATCAATTAGCTATTGGAACTTGGGATATATGAAGTATGAATCCAGGAAAATTGGAAGTCATCAAAAATGAAATAGTATGGATAAAGGCATCTGATATTTTAGGTTCTAGTGCAATAAAGTAGACTGTTATTGGCCATTTTGAATCAGTAATTCCTACTAGAAAGAAGATGATCAAAAAGTATGGAGCTGCATTCATAGCAAAAAGAAAAAGACATTTCAGGAGTTTTCTTGAAGTACAGTGCTGTCTGTGATAGTATTATATCTAACTCCTTTCAGGACAGCCAATCAATGCAAGTATTATTCAAACGTATGCAGCAATTACTAAATGAAAGAACTCAACCAATGCGTTCAGTCTGAAATTGATCAGACATGCCATCAGGCAGTATTGATAACTATTGGTGATTAGAGTGCAAAAATTGGAAAAGTAGTTTTAAAATACACTTTGGTGATAGAAATGAAGCTGGAGACCACATTATAGAACTTTCAATACAAGGCTTTCTCTATCTCGATACCTTTATTTTTCAATAGATGACTATCTGCCTGAACTTCTCTAGATAAAACAGAAAGAAATTAAATAGACTACATCTATGGGAAGACTATATATCTGTTGAATTAAATACTAAGAACAGAAAACATGACTAGTTATGGGATAGCAACAAGAACATCAACTATGAAGAAAACATAATGTCATTAAAATACAGGAAAGAAAGATCAAAGTGGATGTGACAGGAGATTCTGAAATGTGTTTGTAATCGTGGAGTAGCTATGACAGATGGAAGAAATGATCACGAAATTTCAAAGGGCAGCTGTAGAAGAGAAATTCAAATATTATAGTGAAACCTACAAAGAGCTATAGTTAGCAAATTAGAGAGAAAGAATATGCTCAGCATATCTTAAACAAAAAAATGCAAGAGAAAAATACAAGCCTTGAGTTGCAATTTTGAAAGGTTCTTTAGGCAAAATACTGAATGATACAGGAAGCACACAAACAAGAAAACGAATTGCTATAACAAAATGAACTAGTTGACTTTGAGTCATTTCAAAAGGTAACATAGGAGCAAGAATCAAGGTAGCTGAAGGGAGAGTCCAAGGTGCACTGAAGGGAAAAACAGGTTTCCAGGAATTGATGAATTACCCATTGAAATGTTTTAACAAGTTGATGAAGTACTGGAACCAGTGGCTCATCTGTGACAGAAATTTGGAGAAAAGCTTGTGGCCAAATAGCTAGCCGACATCAATATTTGTACCTGTTCCAAAGGAGAACCCGTTAGAATGCTCAAATATTAGAATGATAAAATTAATATCATATGCAAGTAAAAATTTTGATGCAGAAAGGAGTTCAAACTGCACTGTATGCATTATCTAAAGGAATTGATGGAATACCCATTGAAATATTTCAGCAAGGTGAAGAAGCCCTGGAATCACTCAATTGTCCATGCCAGGAAATTTGGAAGAAAGCCACTTTACCAACAAAATGGAAGAGATCAATCTGTGCACTAGTCCAAAGAAAGGTGACCCAACAGAATGCTCACATTATACCAGTGATATCACATGCAAGTAAAATTTTGCTGAAGATCATTTGATAATGGTTGCAGCTACATTTCCTGGGAGCTACCAGATGTTCAGGCTGCATTCAGCAAACAATGTGGAACAAAGGATGCCATAACTAAAACCAGATGGATCTTGGCTGAAAATTATCAATAGTAGAAAGATGTTTCCTTGTGTTTCATTGGCTATGTCAGAGCATTCAGTTGTTTGAATCATTACAAACTATGGAGAGTGTTGTGAAAAATAAGAAATTCCAAAATGCTTTACTGTGCTCATGGTAAGCCTGTATATGGATCAAGAGGCAGTTGTCCAAAGAGAACAAAGAACTACTGCCTCGTCTGACTCAGAAAAGGTGTTCATCATGATTGCATTCTCTTACCATAACTATTCACTCTGTAGCTAAGAAAATATATTAAAAAGAATATCCTATCAGGATTATAGGAAGGTTTATTAGTAAACTGGGATATGCAGGTAACACAATCTTGTTTGCTTTCATTTTGAGTTTTGTTAATGGCAGATTTATGCATTTTGAGAATCTTTTATTTGTTGTGTAGATATGCCATACAACCTCTTGTTAGAATTATCAGGTAGTCATGCTGCAACATCCTCACTAGTTTCTTACCTTAAAATCTATTTGATCAGAAATTAATGATACTAACTCAGTTCTTTTTGGTTACTGTCTGATTGATGTATGTTTTTCGGCTCTTTGACTTTTAGCTCATTTTTGTCTGTTTTTAAAATGACAACATAGTAGACAGCATATTGATGGAACATGTTTTCTTATTCATTCTGCTACTTTCTGTCTCATGACTGTGGTAATTAATCCAGTTAAAATTAATCATTTATATTTTTATTTGCTACTTTTGCATGCTTCTCATTTTCCTTGGCTAATCTATTCTTGCATTGTTTTCTTGATTTTTTCTAGAGTTATTTTCTATGTTTACTTTGCTTTTATCTACACGGTCTTTTTTGTGTATTCTTTGTTTTCCTGACATCATTCTTAGTTTGTTGAAGAGGACTTAGTATAATTCTCTAGATTTCCTTATCATGTGGTGCCAATGTCAGGATTCTCTGCAAGATTCTCTGTTTTGTTCCCTTGCTAATCTCTTTTGCTTGACTATGTGTTTGCACTATGCAGTTGTTGACTTTCTTGAATGTATTATGATGCCATTATATTAAATTTTTGACTATATGTTTTTATCATGAATATGATCATATTCCTAACATTTTATTTTCTCCAATATAGTATATGATATTTTTGTAAGGCTCTAGCGTGTTAGTACACCTTTTTTCTTTCTCTAAATGGACAGTCACAGTATACTTTTGCTCAGTAGTCTAGAATATTTCACTTTTCATATATTGTGTTTCATATGTGACACAATTTTTGATAAGTTATCTTTACTTAATTTGACATTCTGATTATTAAAGGGTGTCTACAGATTTTAGAGACTCTCTTGATTCTGTCAGGTGAGACTTACACTGCAAATATGAGTGGTCCTAACCTGCCAGCCACTTCATGGGAGAAAAAGGAGGATATCCTTTTTCCTGCTCCTGAAAAAGTATCCAGCCCTGAAACCCTGTATGGGTTCACTCTGAGTTCAAATGGACTTGATGGCATTGAGTTTTGTTTTTGTTTTTCTCTATTGCAGCTACTCCTCCTTTTGAGTTGTATGAAGGTACTGAATTATTTACTTAATTCATGCAATAACATACTTCCCCAGTGGTATTTTGTATAATTTTCAACCAGAGGCATTCTTTTTCAACACTACAGTGGGTTAGCCTCTGCAGAGGCTTATCTATTCATAAAATAAAGATTTCCAGAGCTTTATTCCTAGTCTTTTGTAGTTAGAAAGTTCTGGTGAAACCTGTCTGCTGTGGATAATCCTTGTGGTATTTGAAATAAAAATGGCAAGTCTGCAAGCATGGCAGTGATACACTGTTCACCACGATACTGCAAACTGACAGGCAGCTGGTGGCAAATAAAAGTAGGAAAAAACAGCATCTGTTAGTGAAATAGGTTGTGAGCCAGGGATTATAAACATGTCCAAGTTTTATACAAATGTAAGACCAGAATTCAAAGTATCCCTTTAAGAAATTTCATATTAATGCCATTTTTTCGGGGGGGGGGGGCATCACTGCCTCTGGTGGCCGTGGGCGCTACCCAGTGCCGCTCCTGAGAGCCGCCACTGGATTTGAACCGCCAAGCCTGCGGGCTGCAGTTCCACACTCAACCACATACGCCACCGGGGCTTAGCCCTTAATGTCATTTTTATAAAGAAGATATCATCCTTTAAAATACTTGCAATGTTCAAGAGACTTCAGAAGTTCCCTGGTGATGTAGAGATTTATAGTGTCTACACAGTAACTCTACCTAGTTAGCTACAATGCCCACTTTTGAATCTTGTCAAACTCATACTATTTAACCACTTATGTCTCACTCCATCTCTTTTTTGCTTAAATTATGTACATAGAGGGAACATGTGGTCTCCACTCTTGTATTTATTATTTTTAGTAAGTAAAATTTAATTTTAAGCTATGACACCATGTGTCCTTTATTCAATTTTCCCCAAGTTTTATACTGACTTTTATAATATACCTGGTATAGAAAACTGTAGTGTAATATCAAAAGTAGGATATTGACATTGATAAAATAAAATGACAAAACATTCCATTACCACATGGAGCACTTCTATGACTTTTTAAGACACACACACAATCCCTTCCTATAACTCACTATTTTCAAAAAGTGCTGTGCAAATCCTGGCACCTACTAATCTTGTGTTCATTTCTATTATTTTGTCATTTCAAGCATGTATACAAATCAGATCTTAATTTATTTCCAAACAGTTTTTTGGCATTTAATTTACATATCACACTGGTCCCTTCCCTTCCCACATACATTGTTTGCGCCCTTAACCCCCTCCTCCTGTCTTCCCTAGAAATCCTTGCAACAGTTCTTATCTCTGTGCCTCTATTTCTGTACTTCAAAAACTGGAAAAACCATCAGACAGAATAAAAAAATAAAGTAATGATGATACAGAGATAAAAATCCAGAGATTTGCCAAATGTCCAATTCTTCTAAATATTATTTCAGTCCATTTCACCCACTCCTCCATTGAGTATATTCTCACAAATTTCTGGACTTTGAAGCAGTTTGCATCATCTCAGAGAGTCCCTCCCAATTTAAGGAAATGTCTTAGATGGTTGTTGGGACCTTTAAGTCCTGAATCTGAAAGTCAAGCCAACCAAATGCAAAATGCCTCAAAGTCAAAATAGATTTTCTCACATTTGCCTCAGTCAGGAAACTAGTCACAGAATGGAGAGATTTGCTGGAGGTGTTTTTTTCAATCTTTCAACTGATCTTAATCCCAAGGAAACAAAGGAGACTGAAAGAAATCATGTCCTCTGCGCATGTGTCTTGGTGATTTTCTAAACAGATTGCCCATTTACTATCAAGACTTGAAAGTCCTTTATAGTCTGAAATGAATTCCTTTGTCATTTCTGTTGATTGAATGTACATTCGCTTTCATTTTTTTTCTTCTGGTGTCTAGTAGGGTTTAAGGACAAATCTGATAACACCTACCCCTATAGAAGAGAAATCCGTCCAAAGAGATCATAGCCACAAACAAGCACAGAGACTAGGATCAACAATATATCACAAAATCGACTCAAGCACAATAAGAAGGTCCATTTTAAGTAACTGACTACATCTGCTTATTCCATCAGGATATGAATCAGGACTGAATCTGCTGGAATCATATATTTGGGGTCATTGGGTTTGCTATTTTGTTTTTTAGCTTTCGCTTTGTTTGTTTGTTTGTTTGTTTGTCACACCATCTGACAGTGTGCATGTAGCATTTTTCTTTACCTTCAGCAATTTATTGTTAATTCAGTTTCTCCATCAACATTTGATGAAATCATTATTTTAATTTTTACTCTCTGTTAAGTATGCAGAGATAGCAAAATGTGTTTTAACATGCATTCACAAATAGCTAATATTCACAAAAACATTCTTTGTGTTTATTTTAATCTATGTACTCTCTTTGTAAAATCACCACTCATGAGTTTGGCAATTTTCTAATTAGATTGCTCATTTACTACCAAGTTTGGAATGGTCTTTACCTTCTAGAAACAAGCTCTTTGTCACTTATATTATTCACTAATGTATTCCCCAATTTTTATCTTTTTTGGAACATTTTTGTATTTTCAGTTATCTCTATTGTGTAGAGTTTATTATTGTGCTTCTTTTTTCTTTTCTTTTTTTAACACCATCATTGGTGGTCAGGTAAGTATATGAATGAGAAAATAGACAGTGGACAAATGGAAAAATAGTAAAAGAAAACGTGAATTGTTTTTGTAAAAAATAATAGAGCATTCTACCCCAATTTAATTCTGTTTATACTTTTTCTCATTTTGTCAAACACATGTTTTGCCATGTTTCTTATTGTCTGGAATATATTAGTTAGATATGTCATAAGATTTTAAATACTGACATTCAGTAATATACACATAGAGGCAGTATGCTATGTGTAACATTTCTTATTAATTAGTTGCCTGCAAAATTAAATCTGTGTGTTAAAGAGATGCCGCAGCATTTCTTACAGCATAAATGATTCAGTCAACCTTTTCCACTAATTCTCATGTTCATTCTTCAGCAAAGTTTGTCTCTTACAGAGACTTGGTTTCCATGTTAATGATTCAATTAAATATTGATATGCTAGAATTTAACTTATTTCTATCAAACCTTGAATTCCCATGATTATTTATAAGGACGATGTATATATCTCTTTGAGAAGTTGCTAAACTGACAGGTTGTCACAACTGGGCTGCTTTGCAGCAGATTTATATGACAGGCAAATTTTTTGACTGTGGACCGATTTTTAAATAACTTTTGTTCCTGCTGAAGTGTGTAATTTAATTTTAGTTACCTATTTTATTTTTTTTGTTTTATCAATATTTGACATTTTGTACTTTTATTCAAGGTATAGGAATTCTCATAAATACTGATTTAAGCATAATAATAACCTTGGAGATATATTTCTCCAGTTTAGAAGAATGGCAGTCATGTGTGAATATACATTTATCATTAAGTATTTACTTTTGTCTGAAATACATTAGGCAAATATTTCAGAACCAATTTTTCAATTTTTGCCATAGTTATTTTCACTATATCTGTTAATGAGAAATTATCTGCAGCTGTTTTCCATATATATACCTATATATATATCTATATATGTTTGTTTCTTCAAACTTTTCTAAAATCAGCGAGATCCATTTGAACTATATGAGAAAAACAATGTTGTAATCCTTTAATAATCATTTTCCCAAAACTATGTACAATAATCACACTCAGTATTTACCTCTTGATTCCTCTCTTTTTTCCCTTTTATTGAATCTTCTCTAACTTAATTATTCGACATAGTATATTTGTTTTCAATTTCTGATATCAGGGCAAAGTTAATAACAAGTATAAGCAAATAAAGATTTTAAAACTAGCTCAGCAGTACAAGTGGTTTATGCTTGACTACTAACAGGAAGAATAATGAATCAAGCTTATCTGGAGTGGTGGTGATGAAAGAAAGGGCCTGGTACTGTGCTTCCATAAAGATTATAATCAAGAAAACCCACAGGGCACTTGGTTCCAGTCAACACATGTGCTCACATGGAAACATAATTGACTCAAGACAAACAGGACTTTTATTTTGTTTCCATTTGATTCCGTTCATATTCATTTGGAATTATGTTTAACTGATAATGTTACTGTTTGGTGCAAGCCAGTGGGTTCTGACTCAGACTTTTTCCATGAACAACAGACCAAACACTGCCCGGTCCTGGGTGATTCTTCTCATGGTCTCTGTGTTTGAGTCCATCCATGCAACCGCATTGTCAGCCTATCTTCTTGAAGATTTTCCTGTTTTGGGCTGCCTCTCAGTTTTCACAGGCATGATGCCCTTCTCCAGGGACTGATCTGTCTTGATAATATGGCCAAAGTATCTGAGATGAAGTCTCACTTTACTTGTCTCTAAGGAGCCTTCTGGTAACAGCTGATAATACAGATTTGTTTGTTCTTTTGGGATTCCATGGTACTTTCAATAGTTTCTGCCAGCATCAAACTTCAAATGCATTGATTCTTCTTCATTCTTCCTTTCTCAATGTCCAACTTTCACATGTACATAAGGTGATTGAAAATATCATGACTTGGGTCAGGCAAACCTTAGTCTTCAAAGTAACATCCTTGCTTTTGTTTTACACTTTATAGAGGTTTTAGGCAGCAGATTATCTTAATGCAATACATCATTTTATGTCTTGACAGCTGCTACCAAAAGCACTGATTGTGGATCCATGGAAGATGAAACCTTTGAAATTCCCAATCTTTTCTCCCTCTATCATTATGTTACTTTGGTCCAGTGATGAGGATTTTGATTTTCTTTACATTGAGTTGTGCTCCATACTGAAGAATGAACTCTTTGATCTTCATCAGCAAGTGCTTCTAGTTCTCCCCACTTTCAGTAAGCAAGGTTTTGTCATTTGTATATCACAGACTGTTAGCACACCTTCCTCTAAATCTGATGCTGCACTCTTCTTCATATAAAGCAGCTTCATAGAGTTTGAGTAAGTATGGTAGAAGTATAGAACTCTGAAGCACACCTTTCCTGGTTTTCAGCCTGGCATTTTCCCCTTGCTCCATTTGGGGAAATGCTTCCTGATCTCTGTACAGGTTCAGCATGTGCACAATGCAATATCCTGGAATTCCATTTCCTCTCTAGAATATTCACAGTTTGTTATGATTCACACAGTCAAATATGTTGGAACAGTAAATAAAACCTCGATGCAATAAAACAAATAAATATCTTTCTCATATTCCTTGCATTCCATCATATCCACTTTGGTTTAAAATGAAAGGGAGGAAGTAAGCTATACCTTCTTTTGCAAATGGCATAACCCTCCATGTAGAAAACCCTAAACAATTCAAAAGGCAGCTTTGAGAACAAATAGAATATTTCAGTAAAAGTGCGTGGTACAAGATTAGCACAGAAAGTAATTCCAGTTGTATTAACATGGAAAACTAAAAAAAAAAAAAAGCCTAAGGAAGGATTAAAAGAGATTATATAACAGACATTGTGAAACACATTGCAATAACAGACCAAATTCCATATAAAAACTTTTCATAGTGCATGGCGAGGATTGGAAAACTTTTTAAAATCACTGAAATTGAGTTCATCTTGACCACAGAGAACCTAGTGGGCAGTTCAGAACGTTCTCTGTGGGTTTTATGCAATACCTATAAACAATCCAAGAATATCATTTGTAGCAATGAAAATACATGTCTTCAAGGATATATGGGAAGAATATAAGTCACAATTGTCAATGCAAGTGTGAAGAGTCAAAAGTAGGAGGTCTCTCAATAGCCAATATGAACACACACTATTTATGCTAAGATAATGTTAGGCTGCTAACCACAATGGTAGCAATTCAAATCCACTATCCACTCTGCAGGAGAAGTGAGACTTTCTGCTCTTGTAAATATGTACAGATTCGTGAACCCCAAGGGGCAGTTCTGATCTGTTCTATAAGGCCTCTATGCGTCAACATCAACTCGATGACTATACGTTTTTTTTAATATGCAGATACAGTAATCAACAGAGCATGATATTGTCTTACTGTCTGAAACAGAAGTAACAGACCAGAAACAAGCTTATCCAATTGTCAATTGATTTTTGATAAAGTCATTCAATGGGAACAAAAGCATTGTTTTAAATAATGCAATTGAGAAAGTTTATTTTTCACATGCAGAAAATGAAGCATGATTCATATCTTGCTCATAAGAAGTAATTAAGATGAAACAAGAACCTAAATTGTCAATAAAAATTATTACACTCTTGGGGAAAATATAGAGATGAAACAAAGGAATTTTGTTTAATGTTAGGTTATGAAATACAATAATTGCATAAGCAATAAAAGCTAGTATACATAATTGGGACATAATAAAATTTAAAGATACATATTCATTAAAATATTTTATCAAAAGAGTAAAAAGCAATATATACTTGCAAGCTGTCTTTAATAATCACCTATTTTATAATGATCTAATATTTAAAAAATGTATAAAACTTCTAAAACTTAACAACAAAAATCACATAAAACAATAGAAAAATATTCAAGGGACATAAACAGACATTTCTCCAAAAAGTATATTTATATGTGTAAGAAAAGACATGTCAACATTATCATAATTTTGACACATTACTAAAGTTTCCATGACATCAAATGGAGTCTGATTCATAGTGACTCAATATAGTTTATATGAGGCTGTAAATCTTTATGGGAGCAGATATCCTCAACTTTCCTCTCGCACAATGACAGGTAAATTTGAACCGCTCTTAGAGAGATTCAAATCATCTAGCAATGAGTTGTTTCACTTCTACTAGATGATAATGCTAAGCCAAAACTAAAATTTGGCAAGACTGTGGGAAATTAAAATCCTTATCTATTTCTGGGGAGGATGTGGAAATGGTTCCACCTGTGAAAAAAAAATTCAGCAATTCTTCAAATTATTAAAATTAGATTTTTGTGTGACTTAGCAATTCTACTGCGGGATATGTACTTTTGAAGCATGCAGTGAAGTAATATTAGTTGTGACGTCTCTTCAATCCATAGTCTGTGCCACTCTGCCATGTGACTGGGTAGTATCATGCAAATAAAACATAGTAGATTTTAGGAAGGGATTGGTCATGGAACAAAAGATATATGCACAACCAATAGGAAGCATCTCACTTAATGAAAAGAAATTGAGATAATTTCCTCTTCAAACTGGAACTAGTCAAAGTTACCCTTTATGACCATTTCCGTACAATATAGTTCAGGAAGTTTTAGCCAGAGCTGTAAATATGAAACAGAAGTCAAATGAAGGGCAAACATGATAGTGGAACAGAAAGAAAGTAAAAAGATATAGAAGAAAGAACTGGGAGGCCAAATATATTTATAGAGATATAAATATAGCCACATACATATTGAAATATATAAATATATTAATAGGAATAAAATTCTATGTACATATATTTAAATGTCAAGTATTAAGGTTGCAGATGTGCTTTGGGTCTCCCTTAAAATACTCTCTCAATGCAGTAACACTTTGTACTAATAACCTGGCACTTCCTGAAACAATCACTGAACTCAAAATGGGTACATAGCAAATGTGGAAAAGAAAGTTGATAGTACCTGGCTTTCAAAAGATATAGTGTCATGAGTCTTAAAAGCTTAAAGTTAAACAAGCAGCTATCTAGTTGAGAAGCAATAAAGTCCACATGCAATACACCAGCCTGTGTGATCATTAGTTGTAAATGGAATCAGGTGTCAGGTATCAGAAGCCCCCCCCAAAAAAACCCACAAATACATTGATGCAAATTATGAGGGTCAGAGAGGAGACTCAAAGCCCTTCTGTAACAATTGGGCATTCCCTCACAGAATAGAAAAGAACAAGGCATTCAGGGTGCAGCATAGCACAGAGGGAACACACAATATTCCTCTAGTCCTTGAATGCCCCCACTCCCTCCCCAGCCAACCATCATGACCCCAGTTCTACTTTACAGCTCTGGCTAGACTGGAATATATACCTTGGTACAAAAAAGAGCCCTTGATACACAGAATCCAAAACAGATAACCCCACAGGAACAGTAAAGGGAGCAGTGAGTCCCTGAGAGTAGGAGGAAGCTGGAGAGAGAAAGGGGAGGGAATGTAGAACCAGTTACCATGATCACCTTTCTCTACCAGCCCAGGGTAAAGAACAACAGAAACATGACTAAAAGGAGACAGTGGATGGTGTAAGATATCGATATAATAATAATTTATGATTTATCAGGGGTCTATGAGGTTGGGAGTGTGGGCAGGGGGAGGGAGAGAAACAAAGAGGAGATAATACCAATGGCTCAAATAGAAGAGCTCAACATAATTTTAAATGATGTTGGCAACATATGTACAAGTATGATAAAATTGATGCGAGTTTGATACAATTGCTATATGCATTGTAATAAAAGCTCTAAGAGCCCCCAGTAAAATGATCTATTAATTTTAAAAAGACATGAAACAGAAATTAAAGATATCCACAGGCACAGGAGAAATAAAAATATTTCTATTTGCAGATGATATAATCATATATATACCCAAAGATTCAATTAAACAATAGCTTGACTAAATTGAAAAATCTGTCAATGTGGCAGACTGTAAAATCAACCTACAGAAATTACTTGCATTCTCATATAGTAAAGATGATGATACTGAAAACAAATATTGAAAAACAATACCATTAACAAAAGATTAAAAGAAAATATTTAGAAATAAATCCTACTACAGGAACAAAATACTAATACAAAGAAAACTACAAAAATACTCCTTCAATCAACTGAAAGAAACTTACACAAAAAAGAAACAGGTTACTATGTTCCTGGAGAAGCAGAACAAATATTGTGAAAAAATGTCAATGCAATTCTGAACTAAATCCCACCATGTTTTTTCAAAGAAATGAAAAAACTAATCATCAACTTTATATGAAAAGGAAAGGAACTGAGGATAAATAAAACAACCTTAAACCTTAAACCCACCTGTTCTCCAAGATGTGAATGCAATATACTGGCATGAAGCAGGGAACCAATAGACAGGTCTGAGGGACCAGCCCCAATCCCAACTATATGGACAGGTGTCCCTACCTGCAGAAGAACTCACTTCAGAGGGCAGCACTGAAGCTGCATCTCAGGGAGAGGGACATGTCTGATCAGAGTACATGGGAGCAAATGAAGAGGAAGGAAGAGAGAGGAGAACAGATCCTGGTCCACCAAGCCCTGAGGACCATAATCCCATTCAGAGCAGCCAAAGCACAGAGAGGCCCATAGGGCATGCCCCACATGAGTTCTCTAGCTTAGCCATAGCACTACAGGGGACAATCCTGGAGACACCTTGGGAATTGCACTGGATATGACCACAGCACACTAAGGGCATTCAACAGAACAGCAAGGGAAAAAGAGCAAGGGAATCCCGAGGGAATATCAAAATTAGAGTTTGGGGCCAGGGCAGGGCACCCCTTCAGACTCAACTGAAAAACACTGCTAAAGGCCAGCAAACAGATCTTGAACATTACAGGCTTTTCTTTCTGGTCACTGGTTTTCTTATTGTTGTTGTTTTGCTTTCTTTTGTTGCTTTGTTTTGCTTGTTCTTGGGCATATTATAATTTCTGTAGGTCTATCTGGATAAGTTAGGCTGGATAAACAATCTGGAGGAGAAAACAATGCGATTGATGGTTCTGAGGGGACATGGGAAAGGGGGTGCAGGAAAGGAAGTGGTGTTAACAAACCCAGGGACAAGGGAAAAACAAGTCGGCCAAAATCGATGTCAAGAAGGATATAGGTGATGTGGTATGGCTTGATCAAGGGTAATGTAACTGAGAGGAATTCCTGAAATCCAAATGAAGGCTAACCATGATAGTGGGACTGGAGGAAAGTAAAAAGAAATAGAGGAAAGAACTAGGAGTCACAGAGCATTTATAGAGGTCTAAATAAAGGCATGAACATATGTAAGTATATTTATAAGGATGGGGAAATAGATCTATGTGCATATATTTATAGGTTGAGTATTAAGGCAGCAGATGGACATTGGACCTCACTACAGTATTCCTCAATTCAAGAATACTTTGTTCTATTCATCTGGCATTCCTTGATGCTCACCTTCCCATCATTATCCCTGAAGACAAAGTGGGCGCATAAACAAATGTGGTGAAGAAAGCTGATGGTGGCTGGCTATCAAAAGATATAGTATCTGGGGTCTTATTGCCTTGGATGTTAACAAACAGCCATCTAACTCAGAAGCAACGAAATCCACATGGAAGAAGCACGTCAGCCTGCATGAACTCAAGGTGTTTCTTGAGTTCCATGAAATCCACATCGAAGAAGCACACCAACCTTGTGATCATGAGGGATCAAAGAGATCAGGTGTCAGGCATCAGAGAACAAAAACTCATATCATTGTGAATGAGGCGGAGTGCAGATTGAGGATCTAAGGCCCATCTGTAGCCAACTGGAATAGCCCTACAGAAGGATCATGGGAGGAGACAAGTCAAGGTGCAGTGTAACAATGATGAAACACAACTTTTCTAAAGCTTTTTAAATGCTTCTTCCCAACCCCACTCTCATGATCCCAAACCTACCTTACAAACCCAACTAGACCAGAGAATGCACACTCATACAGATAGGAACTGGAAACACAAGGAATGCAGGACAGATGATCCCTTCAGGATGGGTGGTGAGGGTAGAGGGAGGGTGTGGTAGATAGGCAGAACCGATTACACGATCTACATATGATCTCCTCCCTGAGGAATGGATAAAAAAAAGTGGGTGAAGGAAGACATCAGACAGTCTAAGACATGACAAAATAATAATAATTTATAAATTATCAAGGGTTCATGAGGGAGGAGGAAGCGGAGAGGGAGGGGGGAAATGAGGTGATACCAAAGACTCAAGTAGAAAGTAAATGCTTTGAGAATGATGAGGGCAACAAATGTACAAATGTGCTTAGCACAATGGATGTATGGATTGTGATAAGAGCTGTATGAGTCATCACCCAAAAAAAAGGATTTAAAAACAAATAAAACAAACAAAACCTTAAACCCTACTACACAGCAATGGTATTCAAAACATACAGATGCAGGTTCAGCAATAGATATGATGACCAGTGGATCAGAATTGAAAACAATGAAACACAACTAAAGACACTTGATTTTTGATAAAGAACTAAAACATAAAAAAAGGACTAAAACATATTAACGGGCAAGAGTTAGTCTTTTCAGCAAACAGTTCTGGGACAAACTGTGTTTTCACTTCAAAAGAATGAAATGAGATCCATCCATGCCTCACACTATGTAAAAAGCAAACTGAAGATGAATCAAAGACTTAACTATAAAAATGTAGACAACCATAGGGACTTTAATATAATATAAACTTTAATATAAACACAATACTGGTAATAATGAAAAATATCTGCACTATAGAAAACAAAATAAAGACTTAAACCTACTAAAATATGAAATCAAAAGACTTCAACAAAAGATTCAACAAAGAACCCACAGATTTACTAAATATGTTCAAAATTAGTACCTCAGATATGGCGCTAATCTCTAAAATGTATAGAAAATAACATCCTAACAAGAAAAGTACAAATATCCCTATAAAATATAGGAACAAGATGTGAATAGACCAAAGATGATGTCCAGGCTGTAAACAACAATATAAACAAATTTTCAGGATTATTAACATACAAATTAAAATAAATATGAGCTATCACCTCACACTGACACATCTGGTAAGATACACTGAAGCAGGAAATAATGCATACTAGAGAGGACCTAGAGAGATTGCAACACTTTTACACCGCTGGTGAAATTGTAAAATTGTACACTACTATAGAAATCAGCATGGCACATCCTTAGATAAATGCAAATACACTTACCTTAAGATCCAGCAAACTCTTTGCTGAGTATATACACTAAACAAATTAAGAAGATAACACACCTGTGTTTATTGCAGCAATTTCCACAATAGAAAAAGCATGGAAATAACTAAAAGTTCAATAACAAAAGAATGGATAAATAAGTTCTGGTATCTTTAAAGTATGTAATTTTACACATCAATTTTTTCTAAAAGACCATTGTCCTAAATTCTGAAGGCATGAACAAAACCATAGAACTTTATCCTTAACTACCTCAGTCAAGCCTACAAAGATAGGAAATGTATATCACTATTGTTATAGGGAAAAGCAAAGAAGAAATATGGTTTATATATCAAAGATAAGACTTTGGTTAAGAGGAGGCCAGGAATGGGTGAGAGCATGAAAGGATGGAGAGGGATGGGGTGACAGCTACTTGGTCAAGTAAACAGAAGCGACCCATATTTGTACTCACTTAAAAAAGATGACATAACAGAGTACTCAAATAAAGAGAAATACCATTGATAACACATGCAAGTAAAATTTTGCTGTGATTACCCAGCAATTATTTCCTCAGTACTTTGACATGGAATTGCCAAGTGAACTCGTTCAGCTGAATTCCAAAGAAGAGGTGAACCAATATCACTGCTGATGGCAGGTGGTCTTTTGACTCAAAGCAGAGAATACCAGAGAGATGCTTCTTGGTGTTTTAGTGACTATAAAAAGGCATGCAACTGGGGCCTGAGCCCCGGTGGCGTAGATGGTTGAGTGCGGGACTGCAGCCCGCGGGCTTGGCGGTTCAAATCCAGTGGCAGCTCTCGGGAGCAGCACTGGGTAGGTCCAACGAACACTAGAGGGCAGTGATGCTCCCCCCCCCCAAAAAGGCATTGAACTGTGGGATCATAACAAACTCTGGATAACTCAAAAGAGTGGGAATTACAGAACATTTCATTGTGTTTATGCAGTACTTCTCCTTGGAGTAAGAGGCAGTTGTGGGGAAAAGAACAAGGGAAGACTATATCGTTTAATTTAGGAAAGCTGTGCGTCAGGGTTGCATCCTCTCACCATACTTATTTAATCTGTTTGTTCAGTAAATCATCAGTGAAGCTGCATTATATGAAGAAGAATTTGGCGTTAGGATAGGAGGAAGGCTTATTAATAACCTAATTTATGCAGATGACCCAAATTTGCTTGCTGAAAGTGAGGAAGACTTGAGCCACTTGCAGATGAAAATCAAGGATGGCAGCCTTCAGTATAAACCAAGACTCAATATAAAGATGACCAAAATTCTCCACAACTGGACCAATAGGCAACATCAAGATGCAGGGAGAACAGCTTGAAGTTGCCAAGGATTTT